>LR132550.1:0-18754 GCA_900634815.1 Paradendryphiella salina | reverse complement strand
AAGGCCGGGTTTTGGAAGGCGCGAGGGCCCCAAAACCCCCCCCCCCCCCCCCCATCACATCGCAGATAGAAACGAAATTTACCGTCCGAGTCCTTCGAAATACTCCATACATCCTCTGCTGCCATCTGCCCATCGAATCACAAACAATGTACATGTGGATTTCGGGATGTTGTCTTATATTACTAGCAAAAGTCTAACGTCCCAGCAGTATTCGCCTGCAATTTAGATCTGCCCATGCCCTCAATAGAACCCGCCCGTGGCTTTAACAGAACGCCAAACAACTCAATTGAAAAAAAAAAGCCAAACAACTAAGCCAGCCGCCGTCACATCTCTTCTCAAGATATGACGTTCGCTTTAAGCAGCAGAAGCGACAGGCATCTGGGTAATGGGTTGGTAAGACGGGGCAACGGGGCCACCGACATCAATCTGCTGGCCATCCATACCCGCAGCGTGGCCCTCAAAGTCCGGGGCAGCAGGGTGCACACCAACACGCTGCTTAGCCAACAAGTCCACAAGAAGAGGACTAGGCTTGTTGTTCCTCTCGGAGAAGCTAGACTGGTGTTCCTTGTACTGCTGGACATTCTCCATGTACTTGTCGAAGAGGTAGGCCGAGTCAAGAGGACCGCCCTTGGCTTCGGGATGGAACTGCGCGCTGAAGATGGGGCGGGAGTTGTGGATCAGACCCTCGTTAGACTGGTCGTTGAGGTTGGTGAAGTACTCCCTCCACTCGCTGGTCAGGGTAGTCGGATCGACGGCGTATCCGTGGTTCTGCGACGTGATATGGCACTTGCCGGTGGTAAGGTCGAGAGCCGGGATGTTGTGAGCGCGGTTACCGTACTTGAGCTTGATGGTCTTGGCTCCGGCAGCAAGGGCAATCAGCTGGTGACCCATGCAAATGCCCATGATGGGGATCTGGGAAGTCTCGAAGAGCTTGCGGAGATTGTGCACGGTGGTAGTGCAGTGGGTTGGGTCACCGGGGCCGTTGGAGATGAAGACACCGTCAAAGTGGTGGGCAACCTTGTGGATGGGATAGTCGAAGGGGAAGCAGGTAACGCTGGCACCGCGGGAGACAAGGCTGCGAAGAATGTTCTCCTTGACACCACAATCGATCAGAGCCACGTGCATGTCGCCCAAGGAGGAGCTGACGTGGAAGGGTGCCTTGGTGGATACACGACGCACAAGGTTAATGGCCTCAGGGTCAATGTATGCCTCATCCTCGTCGGCATCGTACTCCTCACCAACTGAGATACGGGCGAGAGAGGAACCCTGCTCACGGAGGTATGTCACGACCTCACGAGTGTCAACGCCGGAGATAGCGGGAACACCCTCACGAGCACACCATTGTGAAAGCGACTCGACAGCAGTCCAGTGGCTGTGCTTCACAGCATAGTCTTGGACGACGATGCCGGAAGCTTGAATGTATGGGGATTCAAAGTATCGGAGCAGACCATGCTCGTCGCGAGCGCTCGATGGTACGCCGTAGTTGCCAATCAAAGGCTGGGTGAAGACAAGGATCTGACCGCGGTAGGAGGGGTCGGTCATAGACTCGGGGTATCCCACAAGGGAAGTTGTGAAGACGGCTTCGCCGGAAATGTTGGTTTTGGCACCGAAGGACTTGCCTTCGAAGATGGGGCCGTTCTAGAGAGCGGTGAGTGACGAGCCGAAGGTGAAAGGGATGACTGTACGCACCTTGATGGTGAAAGTAGCGGGTTCATTAGAGACTTCGGTAGCCCTACGCATGCTAGGAGTCGGAATGACACGTTCGGTGTTTCCTTGAACAGTAGCCAGGTAGCGTGCTTGAATGGGCGTCTTTGTCATTCGTCCTAGGCGACCTGCGGACCGGACCGTGGAGGGCTTGAACATTTGAGAGATCATGATGAGCGGATATGTGGTGTGGAGCGGAGATTCGTTCGGTAGAAGATTGGGCAGGCTTTCAGTTTACTGATGCCTTCCACAGGTGGTCTAGAAATACAGTCAGTATGACGATCGCGACGTGTCCATGTCCTGGTGATAGCATACCTGAAATATAATCCTGTAGTATTTAATTAGCCATGTTGATCAGAAACGAAGGAGTGAAGAATGCAGACAAGGCAAAGCATCGATTGGCATGCCGTCACGAAATAATGGCCGGCGGTGAATTGACGGTGTGCAGCAAGTTCCAGATAAGGACTCATCCACGAAAGCAAACAAGACATACCTGGGAAGTAAAGAGTGTTGGCGCAGCACTCATATGCGCGATTCGATCTTGATAGAAGTCAAAATGGGGTGGGTTGAAATTGTTAACCCCGGGCGACTGATTGGAGCTTTTCGGGTGGATGAATGGTAAGAGCGTGGGTGGTAACAGGAAGCGTGGTATTGTGGGTGAGGAAAGAAGGTACGGCGGGGCGTAGCTCCGATTACGTTAGGGTAACGCTATGACAGCATCGCACCAATAGAGACACCTACGATCGCGATAACGGTTTGGCCACCGTGAAAGAATCTTCAAACCCAAGATCCGGGGGAGGCAGCATCATCAATCTCGGCCCCGCTGTCGCATCCCCCTCCTCTTAAAGTTGATGCGTATCCCTGCTAGGCGACTGCGCAGTCGTGCAGTTCTGCGAGAAGTTGAATATGATCAACATGAGACCAATTCCCATCATTGCGTGTTTGATTGCATGCCAAACAAGGTACATCTATGTCGGTCGTGTCACGTTCCAGGTGGTCTCCGTATGTAGCAAATGACCATGGAAACGATGGCGAAAAGAGTCACAATTTTTCAAACTTTGCTTGCCGATATCGGCAACATCGCGGAGTAAGCTCTGCTGGACCTGCATGACTAGCTTGGCCGAACTTTTTCTATGGCTATGTCATCCACGCCCTAGGGGGAGGAGCATTATTTGGCTATTGCGTGATTGGCTTTGAGGGTCTAGTCTAGTCAAACTACTGCGAGAGTACTCGAGTGCGGTAGAGCTCATACACAAACTTCACTACGCACGGCTTTACATAAGCAGACAACCATGACATGCTTTCCTTTGCCAGTGCACGCACCGAAAAGCATCATGAGGCCCTTTGGCATACTTGCGCCTCGTGCATCCAACCTCCACATCACTAGACAACAATCTTGCCCGTCAGCCTCACGTCCCTTGAGCTTGATCCCACAAAGACCCCGTACTCGCCCGCCGCAACGCTCCATTTCCTAGTCTTTTCATCCCAGAAACTCATATCCCTCCTTCTCAGCTTGAATGTCGCAGTTGCGCTGGCTCCGGCTTCCAACTTGAGCTTCGCGAAACCTCTGAGCTGTCTGGGCGCAGAATTGGTAGATGATGGGTACCCTAGGTACAGCTGCGGCACCTCTGCGCCAGCAACACCACCAGAATTACTGATCTTGGCAGTCACTGTAGCTACCGTTTCGAAGAGATCAGCGGGGCCTCCGGGACCTGTGGCACCAGTTGCGGGACCAGTAGACGGCTTGCCTGAAATGGTGAGGTCAGAGTAGGTGAAGTTGGTGTATGATAATCCGTAACCAAACTCGAACCTGGGTTCAATATTCTGCTTGTCGAAATGGCGATAATCGATGAAGAGATCCCAGTCCTTATCATCACCCCTGGCAATCGTGGTGCCGTAGTCTGACTCCTTCTTCGCGATGGTATAAGGAAGCTTTCCGCTCGGTGATGCTACACCATAGAGGATGTCGACGAGAGCGTTACCGGGCTCTTGGCCTGGGAGACCTGCCCAGACTACTGCGATGACATTGGGGTTCTCGATCCACTGTTCCATGATAATGGGTCCAACGCTATGAACTACGACGACTGTCTTCTTGTTGACGGCAGCGACTGCTTTGACAAGCTCATTTCCATTGTGCCATGCGTCTAGGTTGTTCCTGTCGCCAGCATTCCCTTCCACGGTTATGTAACCTTCACCAGAATCGGCGTTAATGCACACCACGGCGACGTCAGCATTTTGAGCCGCACTAGCGCCTTGCTGGGCATTGTCGTTGGGCGATGAGGTGATTGATGTGCCGTCCTTTTGAGCCTGCGTCTTCATGGCATCCAGTGGCGCAACCATGTTGAGTGGCAGCTCAACGCTCCCAGATCCCCAGCCCATAGTGAGGACGCCTTCATTGCAGCCTCGGTCAACACAAGCATTAGAACCATTGGGCGCAATAATGCTGTCACTTCCAATTACTGCGATGCTCTTCGGCTTGTTGAAGGGCAGGGCTGCATTCGTATTCTTGAGCAAAACGATGCCATCACGAGCAGTCGCACGGACATTCGTCCCATGGTTTCCGGCAACGTCGTGTTGTCCAATATTCCAGGAATTGAAAGAAGTGGTCGGGTATCCCTTGTCTTGACCGACGAGGTACCATGCCGCAAGCACACGCTTAACCATGTCATCGAGGCGCGATTGTTGGACTTGACCGTTATTAATCGCACTGCCGAGCTGCGGGCCCCAGAAAATGTTACCACCACTGAAGTCGGTGCCAGGCATGGTCATGTCCATGCCACCATTTGCGCTACCGGTGGTAGAGTGTTGCGCTGGATTCGTGTAAGTTAAAGTTATTTTGTGAAGAAAATGCGTCTCTTGAACTCACCGTTCCAGTCTGACATGATGTATCCACGATGGCCAAGCTCGTCTTTCAAGAGCTTGTTCATGATACTGTCGCTCTCACAAGCCCACGTTCCGTTAATCTTGTTGTAGCTAAAACGCGTCAGCAACTGCCTGAGAGCTTATTCATTGTCTGATGACCACTTACCTACACATGAACGACGCTGCTTTGCTATGAGCAGCATCCATGAACGGCCAAACATACAACTCGCGCAAAACTCTATCGCCCACATCAGAGCTCATAGTCTCCCTATTCAGCTCCTGTTCATTGGCTATCCAATGCTTAGCAGTAGCTTGAACACCGGCTCCCTGCATGCCCTCGATGGTCTCTGCCATCATGATACCCTGGAGGTAAGGATCGGAGCCGAAGCCCTCCCAGTTGCGCCCACCATTGGCAAATTTGCCAAGAGGACCAGCGGAAGGGCCTAGCTGTACGTGAATACCCAGTTGCTTTGCTTCTTCACCAAGAAAGGCTCCTCTTTCGCGGACGAGATCAATATCCCAGGTACTAGCGGCATGGATGCCAGTGGAGAACGCGGTTATGCCTTCAACATAACGGACACCAAGGGGCCCATCTATATATTGTCAGTATCGCGATCACCCAAAACCTCGCCACGTCGAGCACTAGCATTGAGGTTGGGGAGAGTCCAGAACTTTGAGCAAAGTGATCATAGCCCACCTGACACAGGCCACAGCATAAACGGGAATCTCGGGAATCTCGTCCCTTACTGTCATACCATGGCACGGATCGGCTCGATAGTTATGCAACAGGTTTGCTTACCTTGCAGACAAAGGGACGGGTACCCAATCGAACTGGCGGCTTTGGTGTTGCCAACACAGTTCCCGTTCTGCCATCCGGTGCCGGTCACGATTCCAAGCTTCTCATTCTGCGAGAGCTTTGCGAGTGCTGCCGTCGCCTTCGTGTACGCATCGTCCCAAGTACCGACTGCACGCTTCGACAAGGAATGACCAGATGGAATAGCTAAACAGTTAGCGACGTTTGTAATAAACAAACGGTAATGAATACCTGAAGCCTGCGATAATGCAGCTGTAGCTAGCACTGGAAGAATGATAGACCGCATCGTTGGTGATCCCCCTAGAGACCGGGAGTCAAAGCAGATTGTCTTATACATGCATCATGAAGGCAGTCATCTTCATTAAGTACTTGCTGAACACCCATGCTGCAGAACGTCCAAGCCCGAGCAAGTTGTCTTGCCAATTTTCTCGCTTGGCATATTGCAGCATGAACCATGCCAAACCTTGGCCTCCGCCCAAACCAAGGACACAACGGCCGTATGATGAGCCATGTAGAGTGATGATTGCTGGGTTTGATGAGGCGGTGGAGAAGATAGATGGTGGCGACCCGCTGTTCCCAGGGTTTAAGCCGGTGGCCAGGGGTTGCGGCGAATAGGAGTATGGCGCACCGCATCACGAGCGGATGTAGCCAAGCAATACAATTACTGCATTGTCAATATAGAAGTGATTCATGTAGGGAACAAGCAGCTCAGTCCTGTGATGGTAATGAACTAAGCTAAATTAATCGGATGACCGCCTTTGCGAGCGCTCATGCGGCCTGTTTTGTACTCAAGTCCGGCGGTTTGCGGGGTATGCATGATCTGAATCTTTGGCCAGAAGGAAGAGACAGTGATACAGATTCCAGAAGCATGCTTTGGCACAAACTTGGCAACGCAGCATAGAATTAGGTATCTGCTGGGTGTCACCCCGCTCAGCGACTATGATCATTGAGGACTTGGCGTGAGATCTAAAGACCCATCGGGTCTGGTACTTCGCATTTAGGCTAGTAAATTGGGAGCGGGGCAATGTCAATGTTCTCAGGAGTAATCGAAGTTCTCGCAGTCATTGTCTAGACGCAGACAGTGCGCACAAGATGGCCTCTCTTCTGTGCACTTGCGTATTCGCTGTGCAATTTAGACAGCCATTTTTGGAGCGCGTTTTGTTGCTCAAGATCTCGTATTGACATGTCCATAGACCTCGACTGTACTGGTTGCATGTGGGTTTTGCCTAGTTGCACCTGATTTTTTTTTCACAGCAATGAATGCAACCTTTGCCTTTGACCGGCAAAAGTGGTCCTGCTTCCACGCTGACAGGCACCTTCTTTCGTGACCTCAGAGCGACGCGAGTGTTTTCGCCTTCTTGTTCTGTTTGGTTGGTGTTTTGCGGCCAGAGTTGGGTGACTCCGCACCACGTCTTGTTTTGCGCTTCCCAGCGGACGACCTTGTGGGTTCCGGAGAAGTCGACATGTCATGATTAGGATCTCGATGTTCGGTTTCCACCTCCATCTCAGCCTTGTTGTTTCGTTTTCTTTTGCGCGGCTGCCTTTCAACAGCGGATGCAGCTAGAGGTGCAAGTTGGTTGTCTGCGGCTAGGACAGATGGACTACAGATGGTATCAGTTGGGGTGCTGTACCAGCTCCAAGGTGATCCCGGACTCCGGGTTTGCGATGCGACGTACCTGTGAGCAGCAGGACGCGTTGTGTGGATAGGGTTGTGCTTGTACACGACATTGATTGCTTCTCGCTTGAGAGGATTTTACATGTATCGCGCCTCCGCAATCATATGCTGACACCACAGCTGGGCCTTGCTTTGTAGTGTCAAGCTCACTTCCGTCGGGGTCATGTGACGTGTCTTTCTTCAAACTACTTTTGCAATCCCTCTTTTGAACACTATCTTGGCAGATATACTTCAACCTTGCGCCATCACCGCCTTCTTTGCTTTGGGCGGAGCGTTCGGAGTTCTTGAAGCCATCAGTCTCTTGAATGGCTGCGATGATCGACCTGTAGTACATGAGTAGATGTTGCGCGAGACATACGCAGTGGCAGGTAGCTCGCAATCGCTCGCTGTACCTTCAGTCTCTCTTTGCCATCAGTATCGCGACACAGTGCAAACTCGACAGCGATGCTTTGGGGGTGGCTAGCAGGCTCTATCAGCGCATCAAGATTCGGCTGTTGGGCCACGGGTATTGTGATGGTAGAGGCTGTCGCGAAGATAAATCCCGTGACGACATCTGTGGGGATGCAGCTGGATAAATTCTTGTCCACTTCGTTACGCAGAGCTCCTTCGAGTGACTATGTAAAGAACAGCTTAGCTGGGTTCCGTTGCGAGGTGGTTGAGATTACTTCAAGCGTTGAGCAGCGATAGTAGACGTTCGGATTTAGGCCCTTGTGATAACGCAGATCCAGTTCAGCCTCCAGGTCTTCCATGATTGTTTCGTCACAAACTGAACACGACTGTTGAAGGATGGAAGGTTCCGCTCCTGTGCGTGATCCAGGCGTGAGACGGATGGTATGGCCCAGGCTTCTCGGGCCGAGTATCTTTCCGAGCGGATATCAATCGCTGATTGGATATGATAAGTTACCCTGCAGCGCTAAGGCTCGATTCTTTCCTTGGGCGAGCATATGTACAGCTGCGCGGGCGCGTCTAGCAGTTCAGGTTTAGGCTGAAGAGGAAGCATCCTAGCAGCAAGACTCGGCTTCGCGCACGCGCTTCTTATCGAAGACGATCGGCCACGTTGTTGCGCACAGATTCCTCCCGAATCTGGAGTTGTACCAGGGATTCATCTAGGGCCTAGGTTGTGCAGTGAAAGAATTCGCTGCGTTTACGGGCGTTTCCAAGATCAATGCCAGCGTGTACAGGGAGCGGGTCTGCCACGCCTTGGTAATCCGACCATGGCCGCGGCCTGGCCAGCAAAAACTCAAAAGTCAACTTGTTATGCAAACCATACATAATGCGCCGTTTTGGCCTACGGGTGGGAGCCGATGCACCTGGCAAGGTTATGTCAACGTCCCAGACCGCTTGGCCGGTGCATCTCGCAACCTCACGCAAGCTCTCCTAAGCCCTTCTCCGCCCCCTCCTGTGATCTTCGCCTCTCCGCTGCTGGCTGCGCCTGTGCTGTCTATATTCGGTCGTCGGTCTCGTCATCGGCACTGCCTCACCCGCCCGTACATAGCTCGCGCATCACCGACCGCTTTGAACCTCATCCCGGTCTAACGTTTCGGGTTTCACACTTCCAAGCCAGCGTAGCACGCGCCGCCGCCCGCCTGCACGAAGATTCATAGGTATGCTTACCCGAATCTATCATTTTCACTATCGTCGCCAATTGTGAGCTGACTGGTCTCTGCCTGTTAGACGCTCTCCACTCATTTTCGACCCCTCGTTTGGATAGCAGCAACTCCCTAGCTCCATCTCCGCATTACTACCTACTTAGTCTCTACACGGCCGACCCTGAATTTTGGTCACTGTTTCTACGTTGCCGCCAAACAAAACATCGCTATCCTCGAAACGGTCTCTCCCAAGCACCGCCCTCCTAGCTTTGCCCTACCCTCGCCATGGTGGTTGCGACAATCAAGTACGCGAAGCCCTTTACCCCCTGTCTCTCGCATGCAATGTGCCACATGCTAATCTTACCACCACTACAGGTGCGTCGTCGTCGGCGACGGTGCGGTCGGAAAGACATGTCTTCTCATTAGCTATACCACGAACAAGTTTCCCTCGGAATATGTTCCCACCGTATTCGACAACTACGCCGTGACCGTCATGTGAGCCTCCCTTTGCTCCTCTCTCGCTCGTATATACTCCGAGGCAACTTGCGCTGGGTGGACATGAGTTTGGATGGCGATTGGCGAAGCAGCTGCTGACTGCTTTGAAGGATTGGTGACGAACCGTACACTCTCGGTCTCTTCGATACTGCCGGACAGGAAGATTACGACCGTCTTCGACCGCTATCGTACCCTCAGACTGACGTATTCTTGGTTTGCTTCTCTGTAACCTCACCCGCTTCTTTCGAGAACGTCCGCGAGAAATGGTTTCCCGAAGTACACCACCATTGCCCGGGCGTGCCTTGCCTCATCGTCGGTACACAAGTAGATCTTCGGGAAGACAATGCAGTAAAAGACAAGCTATCGAAGCAGAGGATGGCCCCAGTAAAGAAGGAGGACGGCGAGCGAATGGCACGAGAGCTCGGTGCCGTCAAGTACGTCGAGTGCTCGGCGCTGACGCAGTACAAGCTCAAGGATGTTTTTGATGAGGTAGGTAGATGCAGCAGTACACGCTGATTGTGATGCTAACTCAACCACAGGCCATTGTCGCAGCACTTGAGCCACCAGCGGCAAAGAAAGAAGGCGGCGAAAGGAAGAAGGGCAAGAAATGCTGCATACTTTGAACATGATGAAAGAGCAGTTGCGCATGATCGCATGCTAGGAAGCGTTGGATTACAGAACTTCTTTGACTAGGCGTGAATCTTTTGGATACCTCTTCGAATACAGGCGCCATTTGTGGGTAGCGTTCCTTTTCTTCCACCATTAACCGGCTCGTTTCCATTCTGCTCTCTACATATTGACACGACTGCCGTTCTAGTACTACGAAGTACTTGAAGAGCAGTCAATTGAAACATCACATTCTGGTTTCCTCTTCCAGATTCATGCACATTTCTAGTCAAAGGGCAGGTGCGCAAAAATTGGGTTGAGCAGAGCTTTTTTTCTTTGCTGCAGCTGGTATCGGGCGAAGCTAAACGTTGTCTTGTTTCATTTTCTCTATATGTCATCTCTAGACCCGCTTTCACATGTATTCACCCCCGCACCGAAGATGGGGTGAACGAGGAGCGCGTTTGATGTTGTTGTTGTTGTTGCCTGCGACAGCACTGCTGGCGCGTCTTGTATCCAACAGCAACTTCTCTTCACGCAGCCGACCGCCTACGCCACATTACAGCCTCGAAGACCTCACCTGGATATCGGATCCGGATTCCCTGGACCCGCTTGACTGTGGATCAAGAGTTCCAAATACTGACAATTGTGCGTAGTGAAGGGAGGTTGAACTTTTCACACCCACGTCAACACCATACGGTCTGTCCCCTCTCTACCTCTACCACAACTTCTCACATGAAATACACTTCGACACCCAAAAGTCACCCGACATGACTTCACAATTCGGCAGCCACAAGAAGTGGCCTCAGCCCAATGATGTGCCCTCCTTTCAACAGCCTTCCCTTCCACAGGGCGCTGGACCTATGGACCGCCAAGAGTGGCATCATGTTCGAAATGCATCTAGTGTCACTCAGCAGGGACAGCAATCCGCGGATACCAGTGCGCTGACTACACCAGCGGATCCGGCTGGGATGCGCCTTCCGCCTTCTGGTTCTGGCAGGAGCTGGAATGCCATGGCCACACTCACCAACTTCATAGAACAGTCACGTGTATCGTCTCCCCGCAAATTAGATCAAGGACATGGCTCGACGGCGGGAAGCCGACGTGGCTCGACAGCTCGTTCAGGGCACTCAGGCTACAGTCAGCAAAGTGCGGCAACCATCCAGGCTCAGCTTGAGGCGCTTGACGAGGAGACGGCTCGAGGCAAGATTGAGGCCCGATCGGAGAGCAACATGTTCAAGATGACTGGTCATATTCCGCCGACGCCAACCACGGGTAGGTAGACTACAATTATTCTGATACTACCTCACTAAACATCACAGGTACGGCGAATGGGGATGATATTTACATCCGAACAGAAGATCTACGATCACAGTGCCGAGATGCAAGTGAAGAGATACATGCAGATGGAGACGAGCCAGCAAAGAGTCCCAAAAAGAAGCTATTCCAAAACATCCGCAATCCGTTCTCGAAATCGACTGGATCCAGAGCTGCACCGTCAATGCCGTCTAAAGCGGCCCAGGTATTTGGTACCGCAGCACGACAGCCCCATGTCATTCATGTTCGCCCAATCAAACCTGCACGCGGTATCCAACCATCGCCTACGAGGTCTTTCCGGTCCGACACTGCGAAGTCGCTGCCTGGAAAGATCGTCGATCCTAACAGCTATGCTCACCGCCACCGTAGTGGTGTATCCCGTCGTACTCGAGCCAGTGGGCTTCGCTCGCCTGCCAGAGGCGATTCGAAAAATCAACCATCGGATGCTGAGAATACCCCTCCAGTATTGAAGCTCAACGCGTCGTTCGACTCAGTCACCCCGCCAACACCACCAGCCAAAGATACCCCTCCTGACCAGAGGCCTGCTAGTCCGCTTCGTAGGGCTGCCCCAGCGCAGGACCTTCGAGAGAGCTACGATGCCTACGTTGATAAAGCCGCGAAGTTGCGCTTTCCGGATTTTGACCTGTCTCCGCTACCCATGCCGGCTATCCTGCCTTCTAATGGCGATGCGAGCCCTACAAAGTTTTGCCCTTATAACGCAGAAGACTATACAAAGCTGATAGGAGGGGAGGCACTGCAATGGCCTTACCCAGATCGCACTGATTCGCTGAGTTTGTCCGGGGAAAAACACGGTTCACTCTCGGAAGACACCAGTCTTCAAGTGCTGCAGCTTCCTCTGGATGGCAGCGAGGAACGTGCGATCAGTACCCATGAACGTGGCAGCTACAGTCTGCTCCGTCCTCGCTTTTACTCGCCGAAGCACCTTTCTGCCCACTGTTTCCTGGAAGGCGAGTCACCATCTAAAAATGTATGTGACGTCGTTCCTGCCTCTTGCCTTCACCATTAGCGGACTTGCGCGTTTGCTTACCTTCACCTTCGCTACCCCGCTTCTCTCCATCGACAACACTGCCGTGCTGTTGACAAACACTAACAATACCCTTAGTCTGATACAAGCCGCATGTTGTACTCAGTCCCATCCAAATCGACATTGCATCCTCCTCTACACGAAGGCTCCAACATCGGCTCAATCGAGATGGTCTTCCAGGGTGATCCAAGGGAAATCGATCCAAAATCTCCGACTGCACGAGAGTTGGACCAGAAACGGCAACAAACTATGGGAAACGAGATGTACCCAGACACTGAGATCACGACTTGCGTGATGCAAGAGCTACGTTTCAGAGAGCAGTCCGACAATAATCCGCAGAACCATGGCCGCGCAGGTCGAGTCCAGCCCGATCCATTCTCTTCGCGACTTACCGATATGCTGAACACTGCCAGCCCTGGCATAGACGAATCGCACAGGGACTTCCGGTCCTATTGCATCAGCGCTGTTCCCAGTTCGCTGCATAAAGCGCCTGCACCTGTGCCTTCAACGCAATCGATCGTGCCTTCCAATAGTACCTTCCGTCCATTCCCACCACCGCTTTCGCCAAAGAGTATCGATGACCACTTCTTCATGACCAACGAACACCTGGATGTGGTGGGCAAGACAACTTGGGATCTTTTAGAGAGTTTCAACAACAAACAAAAGAGCATATCCAAGGCGAGGCAAGATCAGTTGGCAGCACTCATCAACAAGCGCTTCGATGAGCTCAAGCCCCAGATCGATGCAGTGGTAGACAATGCCAATCGCATTGACGATCGCATGGATCGTATGAATGGAATGGTAGATAACCAGCACAACATCTACGCCATGGTGAACACGCTCAAGGGAAGTGTCAAGGAGAGTATCCCGGCTTCTCTCGCAGAGCAAGACAAGAAGATGGCAAACATGAAAGCGGATGTGAAGGAGCTGAAGCAGATGGTACAGACTTTGCAAAAGTCGTTAGAACAGAAAGCGGTCGAGCCTAAGACTATTCAGCAATGCGCTGCTGCTGGTCCGAATACCACTCCCAGCAGGGCTTACCCGAATTCGCTCACTGGTTACTCTGGTTTTGGAAGCTCTGATGTAGGCATCCTGCACGAAAATTGCGGTTCAATGTGTCCAGACAGCCAGGATGATCCTCGTCTTGGCTACCAGCATGGCCAAGACTGGACTGTACGTCCTGGATACCTCGGTCGCAAGAGCAAAGAGGACCGCCCTTCGTACTCCACGAACCCTTACCATTACACCAATGAAGGCCAGTATAATAACGGATACTCAGGCAGTTACTCTCCTTTTGGCTACTCCCCGAGCTCTCCTGACCAGCAACACCCTTTCAACAATCATGGACAGGCCAAATGAGCTTGGGGAGGGGGTTGGCTATGAACTCGGATTCGCCACTACGAATCTACAAGGGTACTAATGCTCTCAAAGAAGGATGTGGTGTTAGGGGCGGCGGGGGTGGGGGCAGATAACAACAAGCATCATGAGCATATTTTGGTGATGGAGTCTCTCCAAGGATTTTGTAGCATACCCTACGAAATAGATGGTATACTGGCTTGGCGAAATGGGTCTGTACGATGTTGTCGGATACTGTCTGTACTAGGCATTGTCTTGTCTACCACCTCAAAGCTAGCTCTCGTGCCCCTAGTACCATTACCGATGGGTTGAGTACAGGCATCACCAATGAAAACAATCATCATGGATTGGATTGCGTGCCCTGAAGTGCGCCTGGGAGGTCGAATCGTCAATACCGCGTGTCTTATTAAGGCTTACCCAGTGGCAACGTCATGCGGCGGAATCGGAATCGTTCGATACCGATCTTGTTGGACTAGGTAGGTACCGGTATTGCTCAAGGTTTGCGATGGCAGCGCTGTGTCGGCCGTACTGGCCGAGCAAGGAGAGACACGGAGGACGTGCATCTAGACCTCACGGTAATCTTGTGCTGCCTCGCGCTGCCCCTACAGGCTAGGCGACTCTCTTCTGCGACAAGCCGCGTCTGTGTATTCATTGGGAGCGAAGAGTGACGGCGTTTTTCATCAAGGCGGCGGTAGCAGCCGTCAGCCAGCCATATGAAGTATAGCGGAGTTTCGACCATTGCCTGGTAAAAGTTATCAGGCCCAGCTTCCTAATGAGATCCGCAGGGCTGGGTCTGTGGCTTGTCTCCTCTTGAGCTTAGGTATGCAAGCGATGGGGCCGACACCGAGAAGAGAGGCGCTAATGATAGCGGAGAGGCGCACGTCCATGTTTAGCATTACCCGCAGACTGCAGACCGACGACTACTGGACGAGGCACAAGACCGTGTCCCGCCGCAGCGATACATAGTACACCACCATGGAGGGCCCAGAGTCGTCCTCCCCGGGTCTCGTGTCCTCCAACCCTCCAACCCAAAGGGCCGCCTCCCGTGACGATCCGAAGCAAAACACGTTTGCAAAACCCACTACTACCCTCCTGTCTGCGGCGCAACCCAATGCTGCCTCGACCCCTAACTCGGACCTCTCCTTTGGAACCGGCATCACGGATCCTTCGCTGCCCAGATACCACGTTCGCGCTCCTTCGACCGCGTTGAAGCTGGACACGGACCTCGCCATCGCCTCCCAGCCAGAGTCTTCGCGGGCCTCGCTCGATCCCGCCAACCTGGAGGCCAACGGGAACGACGCGCGGCGGCAGTCGGCCACTGCGCCGATTGCGATACAGGACGGCTACCTGAGGACTGCCTGGTCGACTGCTAGTCTTGGTTCGCTGTCGCCTGCCTCCGCCCTGTCTTCGCCCGCGCTCAACGCGCTAGGAGACATCACCCCGCTTCCGTCACCACTGGTGATGGGTGACTCGCCCGGCCCATGGCAGAGAGCCGACCACCGCCCACGCTCGCGGGGCATATCGGGCGCCTCTCGCGATGATTCCTTTGCCATGTTTACCAAGGGTACTCTGTCCCCATCGCCATCGCTCAAGAAGAAGGGATACTCGGGCCTGAAGGCGGCCGCCATCGAGGCGGCTACGGCCAGCTCGCAGCAAAAGAACGAGGCTGCACGCGAACGGAACAGGAGTCTGAGCGAGTACAGGCCCGACTCAATGCACAACGCCCGTCCTCGTCATGTCACAATAGGCAACACAGCGGTAGAATCAGATCCCGTCAAGCAGCACCGCATGAACCGCGAGACATACCTTGCCACGCAGCGAGGTCTGGTTCCCGCCAAGGTGCCAGCAGGGCTTCCCACTCCTCCCGCAAGCAATGCCAGCAACCGCAGCGTTACGGATACTGAGGAAGAGGATGTAGCTGACGACGACAAGACCCCATACATAGTCGTGCGATGCGGGCCGCAGAAAACGAAGAAACTCTGGCGCCCCGTCCGTCAACTTGGCCAGGGCACCTTTAGCAAAGTCTACCTTGCCACATGCGAGAAGACGACGGCCAAGGACCCTCTCGACGAGAACGTCTTGGACCCCCGGAAGCTGGTCGCCATCAAAGTCGTTGAGCATGGTCCCGCCGGTGGCGCCGACGAAGAGCGCGTAGAACTAAGCCTCAAGCGAGAGGTCGAGATGCTCCGATCCGTCTCGCATCCGTCTCTTGTTCATCTTCAAGCTTTCGATCACAATGACGCCCAAGCTCTGATTGTCCTCACGTATTGTCCCGGTGGTGACCTGTTTGATGTAGCCAGTGACCATCGCGACAAGCTGACTGTCGCTATTGTCCATCGTATATTCGCCGAGATGGTCAGCGCCGTGCGTTATTTGCATTGTCAACTTATCGTGCACCGCGACATCAAACTAGAAAGTACTGCTTCCACTCTCTCTGCTTCCTCTAATTTGCAACGGTACGTCCAATTGGTGCTATCTAGTACTAATATCCGTCAGATGTCCTGCTCAACATTCCTGTGTCTACCGTGCCTCTTCTCAAGAACCCACAGTGTCATCCGCATGCCATAGCGACACTCACAGATCTTGGTCTATCACGACGCATTCCTGCGCCGCCTGAATCACCTCTCCTGACAACCCGCTGTGGAAGTGAAGACTACGCTGCTCCAGAGATTCTGCTTGGCCAGCCTTACGACGGCCGCTCTACTGACGCGTGGGCGCTTGGTGTAGTTTTGTATGCATTGATGGAAGGACGACTACCCTTTGACCCACCTCCAGGCAAGGCCGCCTCACGTAGCAGAGCCGCCCACCGCATTGCCAGATGTGACTGGTCATGGGTCAAGTTTGGCGATGAAGATGGAGAGTGGGATGCTGAGAAGGGTGCAGAATGGACTAGCGCACGCGAGTGTGTTGAAGGTCTGCTGAAGAAGGTTTCGCGTGGCCGCAAGAGCTTGGAAGACATTGAGAAGACGGAATGGGTTCAGCAGGGTATTCAGGTCGAGGGTGGTCTGAGAAAGAGGCCAGAGGATGAAGTGGCAGAAGACGCTTCGGCTGAAACGTCCTCGTGATCGTTAATGGTGAGCAAAGATCTATAATCTTTGCTAAACTGAGGCTACAGGTGGAATGACATGTGGAGATGCACGCACGAGGACCGTCTATGAAAACCCACATCAGCAGCACACGACACCCACTGGTATCAGACAAAAGGAGGGCACTCGCCAACGATGATCTATTCGGCGTTTTCGTGGCAGTTCAACACGCAACTCCTCTCAAACACTCCCCACTTCCTCTATTTCTTTGTTTTCTTGTGACAATTTCTTCTCACGTTCGCTGTCTTCTTCATCGATATCCCACACTTGTTCATTTCTTCCGGAACTGCTTATATTTGCTTTCTCCGCCGTTTCAGATCGGCTCGTCACGTTTTACGGCAGGATGCGTGCGCAGGCTTTGTACACTTTTGTTCGAGCGGTTTTTCCGGTTCATCATTTCCCTTTTTTCCTGCGGTTGATGTGGTTTTTTAGAGAAAATTATTAGTCCTGAATGGATTCAATGGCTCAGCGAGAATGTTTTCTCTTCCCTTTTTGCTGAAGTTTGGAAGCAGATCAGTTAGCCTGGATAGAAAATCGATCTGCGATCGTCGCCACAACTGTGCTTTCTTGGTGATGGACTCGTACAAGGTGCGTTGTACTGGTTACGGGACTTGGTTGTCTTCAATGGGACGTTAAGCGGTCGCTATCAGCTACCGTAGTGCGAGGTTGCCCATGTGTTAATAAAGATAAGCGCGGCCGCCTTGCATCAGAACACTCCTCGTCAGCTAATTCAATGCGAGACCGAACAAGCTCAATACCTAGTATCCGTTCCATGACATAGGCAGTACACGCCGCTCACTTCTGAGAATGCCTTCTGCCTATTTCAAGTGACGAAATGCCCGCTTCCCAGATATGCCTCACCCAGCCTGATCGACATCGAGCTGTTCGAAGCCAGCTTGGACGAGGCCACTGAACTGAAGGATAAGGTGCACGGATTGTATGGCATATTTGAACACGCAAGGCTTCCTAAGATCGACTACGACTACACAGCCCGATGGATCTATACCGAAACCGCGGTCCTAGCGCTTCAGTATGAAAACCCACTAGGTGTACTGCAGCAGGCGTGCTTACAACCTCTCATCCTCCACATACCCTTGTGGGTACCAGACTGGAGCAACACAGCATTCATTCAGCCATTCCCACATAGTTTCACCACATGCAAATCGCCCTTCATGGGGTTCAAAGGGCGTCATCTTTTGATCGCTGGGAGGTTTATTGACACTGTTTTCGAAGTGGCGAACTCTACTTCCATATACAGCGACAACCTCAGGCGCGGTTAGAGTACCAGAAAAGCTTGAGGCAGCCCTGTGGAACGTCACGCCGCCGTGATGTGCCTTGTTCATACTTTACAAGCTTGGATAAAGCCTGGGCTTGGCGACACCGCTCATGGAGTAAACCAAGAATCCTTGTGGAGATTTTCCAGCATGGTTTTCAGTATTGTGCCTGACAGATACGGACTTGGATTGATCAGATTCAGCAGAATATTGGCACGCTTGGTGAGCATCATTCCCGCAGATTTTCGTCATCTGGAGGAACTGCACCAACACGTCCGATCACATGACATCTTGGAGTAGTGAGAGGCTACATGGAATTGTTCGGAGCCAGCGCACATACGGATGAGTGATCCAATGAGCTCATCAAGCGCCTAGTACTTCGACTACCTAACCCCGAGATCTTGGGACTGCAGCATAACATATCTCTGCTCACCTACCAAAGATCTTTATTCATGACCCACAGGAGCTGCAGTCGTCGAATACCTTATCGCCCTCGTAGCACGTCTTTCTCGCAACCGCGTTTTCAATGTTTTGCCCTGAGCATTGATGTTTGTGTGGTTCCGAGGTGTTGCCTAGTGGCACCACCCAATAACCGTGTCTCGACCGCCCACGTGCAAAGAAGCAAAAATACATACTTAGACTCCTTAACTTAGGAACGGCTTATGCCGCACGCGCCATTTAAAAGGCAATAATAGAGGCTAAAAAGATATGTAATTATATACCTGCTACTTGGAGCGAACAGAAAACGAATGTAAATTTGCCGCGTAGCTACTAAGGAATGGAGTAAAGTGTCACGATGTTCCATGATCACAGGTTCCAGCCACAGACCGGCAAGCCACCGGGAACCCTTCGGGGCACCGTCGGCCCGCACCAGCCACGATCACGTGACATAGATATATATCATCCCACTAGGAGTCTTGATAGCTCCTCAAGG
>LR132549.1:0-18762 GCA_900634815.1 Paradendryphiella salina | reverse complement strand
TCGTACAAGGCCAACCAACATCTATAGACCATGTCCCACCACACAGCTACTTTCGCTCCAGAACTCCAAGTCACGTATACCGTGTAAACCGTATTACCATCAAGAATAGAATATGCAACAAGTCTAGAAACCAAAGCCACCACCCGGGAACCCCCCACCAGGGAATCCACCACCCTGCTGAAATTTGAAGCTACCGCCCCCAGGGAAACCTCCACCCTGCCTAAACATAAACTGCTGGCCGCCAAAGGGCGAGCCCTGGAACGGATTACCCTGCTGCTGCTCATTATTGTTCGGATCATCACCCCGGTCGAACCGTTCCTTCAGTTCAGGGTCAGAAAGGACTTCGTAGGCTTCATTAATATCGGCCATTTTCTTCTGCGCATCCTCCGGCGTCATGTTATTTGCCGACGCCTTATCCGGGTGGTACAACTTCGTAAGTTTGCGGTAGGCCTTCTTGATGTCGCGGTCGTCAGCGTCGCGGGTTACACCGAGGACTTTGTAGTAATCTTTTTCCTTTGAGCGCTTGAGCAAGGTGCGGGCCTTTTGGAGCATTTCATTGAGTTTTTGATGCGTGTGGTGTTCTTTAGCGTGCTCGAGGGTGCGGATACAGTCTTCAAAGTCGTCGGCGTCGAGCTGGTAGTGCGCTTTGTGGATGAGGCCGTGGAGAGAGTTTGGGTTTAGTTGCAGGGATTCCGAACAGTAAGGTGAGCCTTTTTTGAGGTTGTTCATCTCGACGTAGGCTTCACACGTCATTTCTACGAGCGTTTGGTAGAGACCTTGGGGTGAGTTGGCGTAGATGTAGCCTTGTGAGGAGTAATCTTGAAAGTCTTGCCGTACTTGTTTCAGAAGACCGGGGTCTTCTTCACCGCGGTCAATGAGGAGTTTCGAGGCGGTGGCGAATTGGCGCTTTTCAAAGTACTTGCGCACTTTCTTGATGTCTTTTTCGAGATTCTTTTCTCGCCTACGCAGCTTCATGCATGCCTTAGAATCGGGATCGGATTGCAGACACTGCGCAATGTGCTTGAGTGCCTTGTCGGTTTCGCCGAGAGAGTAAAAGGCCATGGCGGAACTCTGGAGGTGGGGCTCAATGTCGCCAGTGTTGATGTGGAGGAGGTGCTGCAGATCGCTGATTCCCTCGACAACCTCGCCCTTTTGGAAACGACAGCGTGCCCTTGTCTTGCGGATGTCATATGCGCCGCCCGCGACTACAATGGCGGTACCCGCATTGGAAATGCAAGAGTCCCAGTCGCCCTTGTCGGCCGCCTCTTGGGCCATGATGGCAGCGCCCTGGGCTTCTTCCAGCTGGACGATGTCGTCGGCCTTACCTGCTGCCTCGTAGTCGGCGCGCGCAGCAGCCCAGTCGGCCTTTCTCGCCCTTATCTTGGCGCGCTGCACCAATGCGCCCTCAAAGCCAGGCTTCAGCTGGAGTACCATATCGAAGTCGTGCTGTGCTTGGGTGGTCCTGCCGATTTGGAGGTAAGCGGCGCCGCGCCTGAAGTAAGTGAGGTAGTTGCGCGGGTCGCGGGAGATGGCGATGTCGAAGTAGGTAAGAGCGTCCTGGGTGTTCCCCGTGGCCAACTGCACGGTGGCATCCTTGATCAGCTGCGATACAGGCGTATCTGGAGGGATGTCGGCGGCGGAGAGGGCGCTTGCGAGCGGGAGCAGCCCGAGGGCCAGCGAGGAAAGCCGCAGTATCATGATGCGCCGATGGAATGTGGTGGTGGTTGTAGGTGAAGGAGAGGCTGCAGGTGAGAGAGCGGTGACTAGGTGCCGCGCAGAAAAGCAACGGTAGGTGCGATTGTTTATCTCGGCATGAAAGGGAAGGCGCGGGCGGGTCAAGTCTTTATGCGGTCTTCACTTGAGTTCATGCAACTTGTCCTGATGTCGCGGGACGCACGCAGGGGCCACCCGGCCCCGAAGACCCCAGGCGCACTAGTGCGTCATCTATGGCTGCCCATGAAGGCCAGCAGGGCTAGGGAAAGATGGCGCATCTCCATGGTGGTTCCCCATATCCTCGCCTCGTGCGCCTATTCCCTGGTTCACTGCCCTCTTTGTATCTCCCTCCCCTTCTCACACATGCTCCCTAGTGATGTCTCCTATCCGACTGCGTATTGACGGACGCATCTTCCGTGATCCCCAGAACCGCGAAGTTACCCTGCACGGCATCAACTGCGCTGCCGATGCCAAATTCCCCGCGAACCCCGACCAACCCTCGCACGTGTCGGACAACTTCTTCGATGGCGACAACGTCTCCTTTGTGAATCGTCCCTTTTCACTGGAAGAGTCGGCGACACACTTCTCGCGATTGCGCAGTTGGGGCTACAACACCATACGCTACATCTTCACGTGGGAGGCCATAGAGCATGCTGGTCCGGGAAAGTACGACGACGAGTGGATAGACCACACCATTTCTCTGCTTCGAAAGGCCAAGGAGTATGGCTTCTACATTTTTATGGACCCGCACCAGGATGTCGTAGGTAGCATTCCAATGTACTTGACCTAGTCTGTCCTAATACCTTGCATAGTGGTCACGATTCTCTGGAGGCTCTGGTGCGCCCATGTGGACCATCTATGCCTGCGGACTTGACCCTGAGCATTTCGCCGTCACCGAAGCTGCCCTTGTGCAAAACACATACCCCGACCCAGCGACATTCCCCAAGATGATCTGGGCTACCAACTACACACGCCTGGCATGTCAAGTCATGTGGACCCTCTTCTTTGGAGGCAGGGACTTTGCCCCCAAAGCCATTATAGACGGCAAAAATATCCAAGACTATCTGCAGCTTCACTACATTGGCGCATGCGAGCATCTCGCAAAACGGATACACCAAGCAGGAGACCTTTGGCACGACCCGATAATCGGCTGGGAAAGCATGAACGAGCCCAACAGAGGCCTCATCAGCTACCAGGATATCACCCAGATTCCCAGCGAGCAAAAACTCCAGAAAGGCACCTCGCCCACGGCTTGGCAGGCGATACTGACCGGATCGGGTAGGGCTTGCGAGATCCCAACCTGGGAGTTCGGTGGTTTGGGACCCTACAAGAGCGGGTCAGTCTTGATAGATCCCGAGGGTACGTCGGCGTGGCTTTCGAAAGATTACGACGACACCAAATACGGCTGGAAACGCGATCCCGGGTGGCGTTTGGGTGAGTGTCTGTGGGCGCAGCATGGTGTATGGGACCCCAAGACCGACATGGTTCTGAAAAAGGACTATTTCGGAATCGATCCTAAGAATGGCGCCAAGGTCGACTATGAATACTTTACGAACCACTACTGGATGCCTCATTACCGCGCCTATAGCAAGATGGTCAAGTCGATATTCCCCGACTCGTTGATGTTCTTCCAGCCCCCAGTACTGGAGATACCTCCAAGCATCAAGGGTACCGAGGACGATGACCCTAATATAATCTTTTCGCCTCACTTCTACGATGGTATCACCCTTATTACAAAGAAATGGTAGGTTGGATCACCATGAGCGATGGTTTCCAACTAACATCAAGTAGGAACCGCGTGTGGAACGTGGACGTTTTTGGTGTGCTCAGAGGAAAGTATCTGACACCAGCATTTGCTATCAAGATTGGGGAGAACGCCATTCGAAACTGCTTCTCGCACCAACTCAAGGCAATTCGAGAAGAGGGGACTGACTATACCGGAGTGCATCCCTGCATCTTCACCGAAATTGGCATACCTTATGATATGGATGATAAGTACGCGTATAAGACGGGCAATTACAGCAGCCAAATCGCTGCGCTAGATGCAAACCACTTTGCGCTTGAAGACAGCAAGGCGAACGGCTTCGCGCTGTGGACTTATGTTGCAAACGTACGTTGTACTGCGATGCTTGTTTTAGCGAAACTAACACAGATTCAGAACTGCCACTACTGGGGCGACATGTGGAACGGTGAGGACTTGTCCATCTTTTCTCTAGACGACAAGGCAGTGCCTGCAGGCCCCTTTTCGCCAGAGGCCTCTCGCGCGTCTCTCGACACAAACTCACCAGCCTTTTCAAAAGCTCAGTCGACTGATTCGCTCAGCATCAATCCTTCTAACCTGCAGAAGACGATTTCGTCGGAGCAAATGAGTCTGAAGAAAGATGACGGTGATGTTGCTGGTCTTCGTGCGGCGGAAGCCTTTATCCGCCCCACGCCTGTTGCGGTGCACGGCGACATCTCGTCGTATGGCTTTGATCTCAAAAACTGCATATTTAAGCTTTCGCTTTCCGCGCCAAGCTCCACTTCAGAGGACGCACCGACGGTGTGCTACCTCCCTGAATTCCACTTCCCGTCAGGCGAGACTAGTGTTGAAGTCACAGGCGGAAAATGGACAATCACTTCGGAAGAGAGCCATGGCGCGCTGCAACAGACGCTGCGATGGTGGCATGCAGAGGGCGACCAGACCATGACGATAAAAGGTGTGGTGCGAAAGCCGGGCAACGCACTAGGCACGGAGGAAGACGAAGGCTACCTGCAGCAGTGCCAGAAGCAGACGTGCGCGGTGATGTAAAGTGGTAGAGTTCACGATGTTGGGAGCATGGTGTTGCGGGGAACTCGGACCAATGCGCGGTGATGCAATGTCATTCGACGCTCAGGTCACGCAGTCAGCTTGTATGCGCACATGTGTGATCCTTCTAGCAAACACGGGTCGGGACGACTTTCTGTACATGATCAGGCGTTAATGGGAGCATACTGGGTAGATTCATAGCTGTGCATAGTATGATTTTTTGCAAAGACTAGTGTGGACGCGACGATGTTTTCTGCCTGGCGCTGAAGCAGCTGACATCGCGTCGACGCGCCGGAGCCTTGGGACGAGCAGGGCTGCAAAGCGCGTCGGTGGCACCAGCGACGTGAATGCCAATTTGGACTTGTTCCTTGCACACGGCTGACGCAGTTTGCATCACATCTTGAGCGTCCGAGTCCAACCATCTGGGCTTACACGCTACACCGCCATCTTGTTTGGTTTGTCCCAGACTTTGGGCGCCAAAGCTTCTCGAACCACACAACCCTTGTCTTCTCCATCTTCCGCTTTCAGCAACTTCCGCCCGAATCATCTGTGAACCGGAAGAAGCAGCGTCCAAGATTCGTGCATCAAGACGTGCAGTGGCCCGACCAGCCCGCATCCGACACCAGACTCCACACACCGCAGCCCAAGCAGTTGTTGACTTTCCACCATGGATGCTGGGGCGGACCAAGCCCCGCAAATCGGCCTCACAAATGGCGGCGGCGGAGCGCAACACCACGACGGCATCCAGTCAGACCTCTCGCAAGTGCTCGAGGCGCTGCAGGCCATCTACGCCCCAACCTCGACCAACGAAACCCGCTTCCAGGCCACCCAATACCTCGAGCAGGCCAAACGGCACCCCGAAGCTCCCTCCCACGGCCGCACGCTCGCCCTAGACCGCTCGCAGCCCGCACAGCTCCGCTACTATGGCCTCACTCTGCTGGAGTATTCGATCAAGTACAGCTGGGAAGACTACTCGGTGGACCAGGGCACGTCGCTGAGAGCATGCGCCATCGAACTGGCCCAGAACGTGGCCGAGAGCGACCCCGTCTACATCAGGAACAAGGTCGCGCAGCTATGGACTGAGATCGCCAAGCGTAGTTGGGGGGCTGAGTGGCTGGACATGGACCAACAATTACTTGCCCTCTGGACCACTTCATTACCCCACCAAGCCGTGGTACTCTATGTCCTGGAGACGCTGTCCGAGGAGGTCTTTAATCGTGAAGATGCCACGGCAGGTCTACGGGGGAGTGATCTGGGGCGTGCATGTGTCGAGGTCTTCACGCCTCTCGTCGTCATACAGGAGCAACTGCCCACACGGGAAAAGAGCCTCGATGTGCGGTGCGGAGAAGAAGGGTGGCTAAAGAGGCTGTGCGACAACTTGGGCTGGTGCCTGGGGCAGGATTACCAGAACCAGGAGAACGTCAAGGCCAGCGCCGTCAAGTCGATGCATGCGCTCAGAGCGGCTATGCCATGGATCATGCCCAAAGCCATCGCAGCCACCCAAGTCATAGAGGCCGTCTGCAAGGCCCTGGCCACACCAGTCGTGGAGATGCAAATTGTATGTCCACAGAAATTCTCGCCTAGACACCGCCACTAACAGTACCCAGGCCGCCGTCGAAACCCTACAAGCCATCTACACCCGAACACACCTACACGATGACGAGTTCGTAGAGCTAGTATGTCCCATGTTCACACCAGGCAGCGTCTCGCTCCTCCGGGAAGTATACAACTGGACACTTGCCGACATGGACGTCAATGATATTGATGACCAGAAGTACATGCTTTGCAAGAGGCTCTCCGAAGTAAGCCCCCCGTTCTCTATCGACACCCCTTGCCTATGACTAATGAACGCAGTTGGCCAACAGCCTTGGTTTGTTCATTGAACAAAAGCCTCAATTTATCCCCGACAGCAGCGATCTTGCTGGCGTATTCGGTTTTCTCTACGACATTATGCGTAACCCAAGTTTGGTCGTCTCAATACCTGTCCTCCACTGTTGGACCAAGCTGTTGCGATCAAGCGTGGTTCGAGAGTCCGATGTGGTGAATTCCATGGTTGGAGGTTTGCTTGAGACATGTTGTGCGCGACTAATCCGATATGAATCTCTCCCTGAAGACACGACAGACGTAACACTACAGTTCTTGAATGAAGACATTGACACTGTTCCCGAACGCCATGCCTTCCTGGGCAACTACCGAAGATTCTGCGCAGAAGTCATCGAGGTACTCGTGCGCAAAACGCCAGTAGAAGCTATGGAACACATTCTTGCTCAAGCAACAAACATGCTCCAGAATCTGTACCACGATCAGCCATCGTTCCAACGGCAGACGTTCATCAAAAACTCGCCGCAGGTTCTTCAGGTCGACGCACAAGTCACAGTCATTGAGGCCGCGCTCAAAGGCTACATGAAATGGCAACAGGGCCAAGGGGAAGATGCGCAAGCCGATGAGCGAACGCGAAACGTCCTAGAACACTCACTCGAACAATGGGGTCGGCAGATACTGCAAGCGCAATTTGAAGACCCGGAAGTCGCAAGAAAGATTATATCGCTCATGGCAACTCTCGCCACTAAAGCCCTTGGCGACCGGCCCAGCTTTGCGCTGACCTTTCTCGAATACATGCTTACGATACGTCTAGCTGATGACACCGACTACCCACAGTACTTGGATGCTGTAAAAGATTTGGAACGGATATGCAGCTTGGAGATGCAAAAACTAGCGATGAAGTTCGCCAATGACTTTATGAACGTCTACGATCAGCTAGAGGCAAAGGTCAATGAGATGATCAATGAGCCTACGACTGACGAACGCCAACGAATGGCATACTCTGCTTTTCTTTTCATCATCATACATAGATGTACAACATTAGAGCGCACCATCCAAGAGGAGCGCATGAGACAGATGCTCAACCGCGTCAAGGAAGCATGGCGGAATGATGAGTTTACTGAAGCCATCTCATCGTTCCAGTCTTTCTGTGGTGTGCTGGGCATGGGTCAGTTGCCCGAATTCCTTTCCGTAAACAACTTCCGTGGCGTTCAGGACTGGTCTGATCAGCAGCTGCCTAGTGATGGCCAAGCACTGCAAGCATCGATTCTTGAGCGTTCGCAGAAATTGCCACTGCGTCTCACTAAGACGCTTCTTGCAGCATCGACAGAGAAGCTGCGCGATGGCACTGCTGCGTATGAGACCGCGTCGACATTGTGGGCTGAGGCGATACCTGTGCTTCTCCCCAACCTTCTTCAGCTCGTGAGCCATGCGCAAGCATTCAATGACATTGATAGCAACTGGTCACAACTGCCGATCGAACTCCAGCAGGTCATCCGACGAGTGTTGACAGACCGGTTCTGGCAAGCGGGTATCTCCACAGAGAGCAGGGACGACTTCTTTGCGAGGGTGAGCGGCTCAAAGTCGACTTACGAGGGCTTCGCATCAACAGTGCGGGGCACTGTGCGACAGATCCGGGAGAGTTCGTATTACATACTCTACTCTTTAACACGTTTCCGAGACTTCTTCTATGGCATTCAAGACCTACCAAGGCCGCTAAGTCAGGCTCTATTTGGACATGCCGGTGCCTTGACTGCGCATCATCTCTCCGTCTTACTAACCGTGTCAACACACCTCATCGAGGGATGTCCATCACAGCTACGGCCACACTTCCTGCCTCCCATGATACAAGGGCTGTTTCGGGAGCTAGACCGAAAGATATCGAGCGAGTGGAATGAGATTGCTCGGCAAGTGGCGGAATCAGGGGACAACGACAACTTAACAGACGAAATGAAGACTGAGAGTATCCTTCGCCAGCTCACCTACTCCTCGGTCTCGCTTGTCGCTGTCCTGCTCGATTCGAGACAAGGTGAGTTTTACACTGAATTCGAACAGACATGAAATGCTTTTCACGACTGCCTTAGTGCGCACACGCCGTGGTTTCGGTCACTGCCGTACCTTACCTACACTCACCAAGACATATTAGAACGAGAAGCTAACGCATATACAGAATTCGCACGACAAGACGACAACAGCCGAAAAGAAGCCAACGCGCCGCCAATGTGCGACTTCATCCTTGCAACCCCCTCAGTCCTAGAATCCATCCTGCTCTTCTGCAACTCAACCATTCGCGTCCGCGACACGCGATCCGTCGTCACTATCGTCCGCGTAATGCGCACGCTCCTCTCACGCTTCAAAGAGAAATCCCCAATCCGTGACTACTTCTGTAACGACATTCTCAAATCAGCCATCACCTCCCTCCACGAACCCTACTTTGTCGACTGCCAAAAGGAACTCGCGTCCCTCATCGCAGGCATCATCCACCTCGACGATGAAATTCCGCGCTCCATTATCCTCTCCTTACCCGGCATGGACGATGTCCCGCGCGTGGACCGCCGTCTGGCTAAATTGAAGAATGTGAATCGGCAGGACGAGCGCATGCAGCGCAGCATCGTGCTCGATTTGCTGAGTAGCATCAAAGGCGTTAGTATTCACGAACAGGGCAAGATTCAGCGTCCCAAGGGTAAGCCCAGGACGCTTATGATGGAGCAGTATATGACCGTCGAACAGCCTGCCGCTATTGTGAGGGGTACGAGTCCCGGGTTGGCGGGCGTGGCAGATATGTTTGGCGGGCAGTAGGTGCGGGGCGTATGTGAGGGTGGTGCGAAGGGCGGTATGCGTAATGAGGGGATTGGAATTGCATGGCATAGGACGGATTGGGATAGGAGCATTGATATCCTGGTTGGGAAGGACAGGGAAATGCATGGCATTAGCGTGTGTGTACGTATGTTTGTGTGTATATACGCATTGCATGGGTATCTAGTTTCCATCGTCTTATTAGTCTTCTTCTCTTCTATTGTTCTAGAGAGTCGCTTTTCACTTTTGTATTCTTTCTTGCTTCTTCCACCTGACTCGGTCTTTCGTTTTCTTTTTTTCTTTCTCTCTTTATGCAACATCGCTATCCGACTGATGCGGAAGCCACGCTTGATCTTGTTTGGGACGTTTGCTTTCGCCGCCGTCATCGGAGTATCACGCGGCTATTCGTATAAGACGCAATGCGGGGGCGGCGACAGCGAAGCAAGCATCCCGCCACGGCACCGGCCGACGCGGAAGAAACTACAAAAACACAGCGCATCTGCACTGCCTATCGAGCAAGCTACGACAAAAAGCGCCATCGAATGTGGCATCGACTAGCGAGGAAGATACCAGAAAGACAGTTAAACTTAAGATGCTTTTTGGTAAAGATACTCTGGAAAAGACATCAGACTTGGGATCGACCACTGCAGAAGGCACTAAATAGAATGATGGAATGGCAACGCTTTTCAGTAATGCAACTGCAAAAGGAATATCAGAAGCAGGATCGGCTGGTGGAGAAACTTTGGGAAAACGAGATACACCAAACCCGAGGTTACTTGCGAGTGTCAATGTAAAGGTTGGGGAGAAACTTCGGGGGCTAAACCTGGAAAAGAACGAAAAAGCAGGCATGTTGGCCGTGGGGAAGTGATCTTGTTAGGTAGTGTCATGATGAGGGATAGCCATTGAACAGGTACACGAAAGGATGTTAGTCATGGTTGATTACTAGCTTAAAGCGGGGTAATGTATGCTTTGGTTTGGACTTTATGGAATCGTCTTCATAATTGCAAATGCTTCTCTCGATTTGGGAGCAGTCGCCGTTCAAGTGCTTTGGACGCACTCCGCCAATCCGCTCCACCCCTCCCTACGCCATGGCGCCAACATAACCGCTCTCTGCGCGTCTCCAACATCTCCAGTGGCACTCATCGCACCCGCCAGGCCAACAGGGCTAAGCTTGCCGTTCGGCGGTGCATTACGCATCGCAGTCTCTCGCGCAAGCGTGCTGGCAAACACATCTCCACCAGTGGCGTCCGCGAGTTCTCCCCAACCCGTGTGTTTGTACGGCATCAGCATAACGCTGCGTCTTGCTTCATCGAGATCTTGTTCCTCACCACCCAGGCAGATAGATATGGCTTCCACAACTTTTTCTAAGCGTGCGAGCTGCTCGTCGCTGAGCTGCTTGTTCGTGCGCATACGATCCAAGTCATCTTTGATAGCCTCCATTGTTTCCAAGTCGTCATCGACAACGGTCATAGCACCGATAAGTGTTAGGAGACCGACGTGACCTTCATGTTTCTCGACGGCAGTGAAAAGCTGGTCGCGAGCGACTTGCTTTTCCTTCTCACCGCCTTTAGCCCAAAGCACCTCGGCAAGGATGCATATGATGTCGGGGTTGGAGCTAGTCGCTTCGAGTGATTTGCGGAAATAAGGTATGGCTGCGTCGAAATAGCCGCTGAAGTAGTGCGCTAGACCGGCAGTGAGACGAGCGGAGAGCTTGGTCTTTGTTAGTTGCTCTTTCGACAGTGCAGATTGCTTGGCGTCGCCGGCAAGTTCTGAGAGTAGGTCGAGCGCTGTCTCTGCCTCTTCTACCGCAGTCTCGTTAGATCCGATAGCGAGGAGATTGCGAGCCAGATCTGTCTTCGCTTGTGCAACTCGAGCCAGCGAAGTTAGTGACTCGGTCTTCTCGTACTCTTGCTCAACGATTTCGGTCACCATATCCAGAGCAGTCACAGCCGCGTCGTGATTTCCGACACGCTCCAAAAATAATGCCGTGAGATGCTTGTGCGGTATATCATATGGTACCTGCAAGTTCAGTTGTTGGAGCGCAAATAGCGGTTGTATGAGATTGGTAATGTCGCTTGAAGACGTTGGTGACGAGACTAGGAAGTCGAACGCAGACACCGCATACTGCCTCTTCGTGAGGAGGAGAGACGACTCAGAGAGCTCGAAAGCATGGGTGAAATGCGAGAGCGCTTCGTTGGCATCTCCAGTAAGCAGCGCAACGATGCCTTCACCTACCCAGGCTAAGGAGTAATCGGGATCTTGCGACTGCGCACGTGAAAAGGCTGTATGGGCAAGCTCATGATCGCTTTGCAGTAAATACAGCGCTCCAAGATTAGTCCAAGTATGTACGCTGCGCTCATTGAGATGCAAAGATCGGACAAAGGCATGCTGGGCGACCTTTGGACTCAGCGTTGTCGTGATCACACCAAGCGAATTCCAAAACTCTGAGTTGCCAGCCTCGAGTTCTATGGCACGCTTGAAACACTTCATGGATGCTCGAAGATATGTAGTAAGCCTGGACTCTTCGTCTACCTCCTGTTCCAGGCAGACGTGTGCTCGGTATTCCGTCCAGCCAAGATTGTACCATGCTACAGCCTGTGCATGTATGTCATGAGCACAGCTTGCGATCGCTCTCTTCTGGGCGAAGATTGCGGCCTTAAGGACTTTGGCAAGGATAGTGTTCTTGCTCGTGGAAAGCGAAGCCAACGCTTCTTGACCGAGCCCATCGACATCCTTGTACGCGTCAAAGTCAACCTTCATGTTTGATGGACTCTGTAGAACTTTGACAACCAGCTCAAACGGGCAGTGATCAAGCTTTTCTTGGACCCAGCTAAATATACTGCAGGCATCGCCAACCGCTTTCCACAAGTTGAAGGCATCAGGCTTGTATTCTGTGATGGTCTCCGCAACTTCGATACCTCGGACCGCACTATCGGCGGCTTCCCCGAAGAAGCCCGTCTCGATGCAATTCCAGGCTTTCTCAATAAGCGTTTGAAGTAATGCTATCGAAACACCAAACTCTTTTGGACGGTCTGCGAGTACTGCCTCGTAGCCAGTAAGTGCCTCCTCGAACTGGCTAAGTTCGCGGTTAACATTGGCAAGCATATATTTGGTGAACCATCCTTCCTCATCGGACCTCTTCAATACAACTCCATCTGTGGGGTTCTCGGCGTAATTGAAAGCTCGCGACGCAGAGTTATATCGCCCAGAGTTGTGATAGCTCTCGCCGAGACCGACGTACGAGTAGTAGTCATCCGGACTGATTCTTAAAGCTGACAGAAATGATACAACACTCTTCTGGTACTCTTGCTTGTTCATTTGGACAACACCAAGTGCTGAATGAGGCCAGCTTACGCCCTTTCGCTTCGAACCAGGGGTTTGCCGAGCCTTGCCAGAGTCGACCACTCGCTGCGACACGACTTCTACAATATCCCATTCACCCTGGTTAGCGAAGAGGCGAGCTAATCGCTCAGCTGCGACAACCTCAGAAGATGATAGCTCGAAGGCCTTTTGGAAACACTGCCTTGCGCGCCTACGATCTTTGTTGTAATCCTCGTAGAAGATGCCAAGTAATGTGTATGCTGGCGCATAATTTGGGTTTGCCTTGATGGCTGCGAGTAGTTTCGCATATGTCCGTTGGCGATCTTTGCGTGCAGCCTTAGACGGGTCAAGCTCCCACAAGCAGACCCCTATTCTATAGAGCGTCTGTGCACGGAGCTCACGGCCACGCTGCTTGGTTGCATCGAGTTGTGGGTACTCCATGTACCCTTGCAATCTTTCCAACCCAGTCTTGTAGTCACCTGCGAGCGCCTGACACCACGCAGATTCTGCACCAATACGTCCATTTGAGGGATCTTGTTTCAAGGCTTTCTCCAGAAATTGGAAGGCTTGCTCGTATTCCTCCTCTTCCTCCAGCACTAATCCAATCCCGATGAGAGCGGAGGTGAACTGTGGTTTGCGCTTCAGGATAGACTCGAAGATAACCTTGGCTTCCAAATGATTCCTGGGAGCCTGGTAGTAGACCAATGCAGTGGCAAGAGTGCTACTCAACGCATCACGGGTCTTTTGAAATGAAAGGTCTGTCTTCTTGGCCTCGGCAGATGCGTACTTTAAGCCTTTCCTGGTGGTTTCGACTGCGCTTTCATACTCCTCGAGGAACAAGTAGTAGTCTCCAAGAAGGCAATGCGCTAGCGGTGATTTTCGGGCCTCTGTAATTCCTTCGGTCATCAAGACCAAACAATCTTCTTGCGAGATGGGCACATCTTGAGTAAGGGCTACCCCACCCTCGCTTAGGTCAGGCCCTTCTCTTGAATCGCCCTCGGCGATGAGTGGGTATTTGGAGATACCACTGCTTAGCCAACCAGTAATAACTTTTGACAGGCCTTCATCCGGGAACAAGTCGATGAATTGGCGCAATGTTGAAATGTCGAAATCCAGCAAGTCGTGTGCACTGTCGGCATGTGACGCCATAACTGCGATTATAATCTTTCCCGATTCAGCCGATGCAAGGCGAAGAATTGTCGGCGCAGACAGGGCGTGTGAGGACGCAAAGCGTTGTGGAGGCGAGAGAAGCGTGGATGCAGAATGGTTGACGTTGGTGTTTGTCTTGCGGTAGGGCTGAGCTAACTTGGGATCGACGCGACGGAGTGCCGTGCGTCATTTGATATTCCGCGCCCCACCAAAGCTTCAATTCACTCCTTCATGGCACTCCCATAGCCCGAATTCTGCCGTACGGTCGGCCGTTCCCTTGGAAATACCATCTGCCGACATCATGTCCACTAAGACAGCGCTCAAGGCCGCCAAGGCCGCAATCGGCGCGAAGGACTGGGACGAGGCGAAGAATCAAGCGACGGCAGTACTCGAAAAGGACGCGAACAATTACTTCGCCTACCTATTTCTCGGGCGCGCCAATGACGGGCTGAGTCTGTTTGAGGACGCTGCAAAATCCTACTATGACGCCACGAAGCTCAAGCCGGAAGACCCACAGGCATGGCTGGGTTTGAGGGGCATGTACGAGGGGCTCAAGGGCGCAAAGGTGGATGAGAACATCGACGTTGGCCTGGCGCTGGCGCAAATATACATGAACCTGTATGTTTGGAGAAGAAGTCAAAAGCAAAGCATAGGCTAACGGGGATAGCGACGACGCACACAAATCCCAGTCGGCAATCGACAAGCTCGTAGACCACGCCCGCGCTCACGGCACCAAGACACAATACGCCCGCGCCCTCAGTACTCAACTGCCCTCGTCTCCCATCTATTCGTACCTCGAAGGGCGGCTACCAGACCCCTCAAAAACATACATGCGCATCGCCGAGATCCACGAGGCCCAAGAAGCCTCCACCATAAAGCGGCTTATAGATGAGCGACGGCTTCGCATCGGCGCGACACTGGAGGGTACTACCGCCGCTGTCAAGAACGAGGTGTATGCGGCCAGTCCGCTGGAAGGCATATACGAGGACATCATCAACTGGACACGCGACGACGAGCTGCGGAGGGAATATGAGGAGAAGTTGCTGGCAAGGGCATACGACACGTTGATGGTACTGCCTGCGGGCGAGAAGGCGGAGAAGAGGCAAAAGGTAATGAAGCTAGCGCATGACATGGTTGTCATCAAGCACCCTAACCTGTTGGCTTGGACGATAGAGCTGGAATGGCGATCGGGCATGGAAGTCGAGGCGTATTGAATGTCACAGTGGGGATTGCATAGAACGGCGTTTTGGCCGCAGCAAAGTCAGCGCGGAAATACAAGGGGCGCACAGCTAGGGATTTTGGCAAGCATTCCGTATAGCATTAGTACTGGTATGACTGATGCAAGGAACGAAATGAACAACGTCAACTCCGAACTTCGTCCACATCTGCTCTTCCCTACGCATTCGCAGCCCCAACAACTCTCCTCCTCTCCTCTGCCGTATACAGACTCTCGCCCTGCTTCAGCGCATGAATGAGCATCGGCACACTGCTCGCTTTGAAGTCTTGCGCCTCGCGCACTTTGTCGAGATCATCGGCAAACTCAGCCGCGACCTTGCGCAGATAAATAGCGGCAAAGTCCTCCTGGACCTTCTTGCTCGCCTTGGATGTAGATTTCGCCGGTGGTGGAGACGCTGGTGCATCTTCTATTGTTACATCTGCATCCCGTTCGGTAGCTTGTACAGCACTTGCTTTTGTCTTCTTCTTCTTTTCTTTCTTAGCTGGTGCTGATGCTGGTGCTGGTGATGAATCCTTCTGCAAGTCAGCCCCAATATCAACAATGTAAACCCAACGTATCCAGCTTACATTCACACTTTCTTCCACCACAGCTACCTTCACGCTCTTCTGGCTAGAATCATCACTATCGCTTTCGCTTGACGATGAGACTGTTCAAACATTAGCATACGCGTCTTTAGCTGCTCATATACTGCTAACACACCCTCAGTCCGCGTCCGCCTCTTCTTCGACCTCTTTTTCTTGTCAACGCCGCCTGCTCCTCTTTGAGCTGCCATCTTTGTTTGATTGGGATCGCGATGCGACGGGAAAAGTTCAAGACGTGAATGTTGGTTATCGATAGGGCACGTGCGACGCTAATTCAAGTGCCTGCACTTTTCTTAGTCGGCTACTTCTAATTAGATGCCGAAGAGCTTACGCCATGAGCATCACCATCAAAGCCGTGTTAGGGAAACCCAGATAGCATATTGCGGGTGTTGGAACTACTGACGTATCTACAGGCTGTTCTCTATCGCAGCTAGTTCACCCATCGTATCCTTGACACTAGTCTTGAGCGCCTCTCCAACAGGCATGTAGGGCCGTCTCGGAATCAGCCTCTCTTCTGCACCGTCAATACCAGCAGCCTTCGCGCTATACTGACTGACCGCATGCTTTGTCGGAGCAATGCCAGCTTTAATCGGGCTCTCCGCCAGTGCAGCTTTTCGGTGCAGCTCCAATGCTTCTTGTGTCTTGCCGCTTGTGTACAACTCATAGACTCTCGAGCAGACCTTCGGGAACACGTTACTAAATGCCGACACACACCCTGCGCTTCCAACAGCCAGTCCTGCAACCATCCAATCCGCTTGTCCCGCATAAGTCGAGAATGTATCGCTGGGTAATTCCGCACAGAGCCTTGTGATCTTCGCCACACTTCCGCAAGTTAACTTCACACCAACGATCTTTCCTGGGTTCTGTTTCGCGAGGGCCGCGATAGTAACAGAGTCGAGGTCGACGCCGCTGCAAATACCCGGGAAGTTGTAGATAACGATAGGCAACGAGCTCTTCTGCGCAACCTCGTTGTAAAACGCCATGACCACTTCCTTTGATGTCGCAGGCCCGTAGTACGCTGCTGGAAGTAGCAATCCATAGTCCGCTCCTGATTCAATTGCGTCGCTGATGTTTTCCATTACTTGCGGAACAGAGAAGCCGGAAATGCCTACCATGAGAGGGTAGTTGGGACCGACGGCTTCGCGCGCGCATCTTACCAGCGCTTTCTTTTCATCGCGCGTGAGGAGGAAGGCTTCTGCGTTGGATCCGAGGATAACGAGGCCAGTGAGACCAGACTTGGAGAGGTACGTGAAGTATTTCTTTTGCACAATAAGATCCACAGTTGCGGTATCGCTTTCTGGAGTGTAGAAGGTCACTGCCGGGCACCACACGCCTGATGCTGGTGGAGGTGCCATTGCAATGGTGTTTTGTTAGGATCGAGGTCTTGGTATTGGTAGACTTCGAAGGCCAAGGGGTACAACCGTTGGTTTAGATCTGTCAAAGAGAGGAACTAGGTGAAAATCCAAACGCTCGTTCTTCAAAAGTGATGCATAGAGATGTTCCAAGGTCTTGATGTTGATTGATGGGAAGTGGGATGTTCATGCAGTGTCGGGGGGTGTTCCGAATGCCTTCAATAGCCGGGTGCTATATTCCGACGGTTCCGAAACCGTCTACAACAACATCACTGGAAGTACCTGGAGAGTCCTTTGTGCTAGCGCACTCATCTTTGGCGGTTTTACATCCAACGATGATGATCTAGGAAAAACCTGTTATCGCCTGACTGTGGTTCAGTATGCAGTGTCCCGTAGTGCGACCGAAGAAAGAGTGACACTCTATAGAGAAGCACACAAGACCGTTGTCTACCAAACTTGGATATATTTACCTGGTTCGTGCAGCTAACTCTAGGTGTTCCAATTGGGAATCATTCCGAAACCATTAGAGGCCGCTTCTACGCTTGAAAATGTATATGTATCGATGTCACTTTACCACCTTAGAATCATCATTTCAGAGTCATCGGTCATCAATTTCCTTGTTACCAATCTACGAGAGTGAGTTGCTAGGGGCCGCATTGATATGTCATCCTAATAAATCAATTCTTAGGCTAAACCTTCAACATACTCCCTCTTAACATTCCATCACGTACGTGGGGCCTTGTGCTACTTTGCTTCAGTCTTGCTTACAAGCCTAGAACATGGTTTCCCAGGGCGGCCCGTAGTAAGCTGTAGCCTCTTTAATAAGGCCCTATACTCCTACTCCGTTCTCAGAGTCGAAATCAAAACCGCGACAGCAAATTTAAGGTCACTATTGATGCGGTTGGATCATGAAAACCTCACCAGCCTAGTCGGGCTCCGAAGCAGTTGTTAGCCTTCTTCGTTCCGGAACTGTAACACGATCCATGGCACTTAACCCCTCTGCAAGCCCGTTGTTTCCTCCAAAGGGGAGGCCTTACCGGCTGGTGCGATACTACAATCTGCTCCGTGGTTTAGTTGCAAGAGGACGTTGTAATTTGGATTAACCTGTTTCACCAGCGAGCGGCCCACGAACACCAGCGAAGCGTTCGCGCAGCAACGTAGCTTAGCACCACAACACAATTTCTATACTCTTGCAACAGTATAGTATTATTTAGAAGCGTCGCTATCATTCGCATCCTCAATTTCTACCTTACACGTACGAGAGTTATGCCCAATCTTGCCGCAGCGTCGCCCTGCGCGCACCCTCTTCGCCGGCTCCTTACCCTCCTCACGACTGCCACCCTCTTTTTCAGCAATTACGTCTAATACCTCGCCAACTGTTAGTGTCTCCTCTGCCTGTATGTAGCGTCTCTTGCGACTCTTACGCTTGGTAAGCGTCTCTGTTGCGTCTCGAAGGCGCCCCATCTCTGCGCGCATTAACACTATCTCATGAGCTATCTGCTGCGCGCCTTTTGTTAGCTGTCGCACCTGCTCGTCACGTGAACTTGCTGGAGACCCTCGATGGACTTGCATTTTGTTTCGAATCAGCGTTGATTGCGCCTCTATTTATTTGGCGTTGCGCGGTGTCTTCGCCTCCTAAGCGGCGTCATCTTGCTGTGGTGGAGTTTGCGTACGCAGCTGCACATCCAGCTTTGGTAACACGGCTTGTGGATCATGTGGGCATAATCCAGCGCCTCGAAACCCTGCGCAAGCATTCTCTCTTGTAAATGCCTTCTCAAAAGCCACTTTAAAGGCTGGTAAGCAGGTCTGTTTGTTGATGTGGTGGATGCGATCACGTGCCAAGGCTGATATCTCATCGCCGTACGCGCGCTTCAACGGCGAGAAGCAGGCAACGTCAAGCGGCTGCAGGAGGTGCGACGAATGTGGAGGCATACAGAGGGCGATAATCTTCTTCTCCTTGCAGCGATCCTGAAAATCTATGGAGCAATGGCTCTCGTGGCCGTC
>LR132548.1:0-18785 GCA_900634815.1 Paradendryphiella salina | reverse complement strand
CATTACGCGAACACGAGCATTAACGTGTCTGTGCGCGTGATGCCCATGATCGCGTGCCGCACACCCCGCAACATCAACGCCAATTCACCCTTACCACTTCAACCACCCATAACTCCACAATCATGAGTCGTATCAACGCTGCAATTAAAGCTATTGAATCGCGTGATCCCAGAGATAAATTTACATACTCTGAGGTTGCTCGCCGCTTTGGTGTTGATCGCTCTACGTTGTCGCGACGCCATCAACAGATCCGGGGCTCAAATGAAGCCAAATCACGTAATCAGCAACTCCTTCACCCACACCAGGAGCTACAGCTTCTAGAGCACATTGACGAGCTTACTGAGGCTGGCTTACCACCGACGAGGACTATGATTCAGAACTTTGCTAGTGCTATAGCCGGAAGGGCTGCCTCCCAAAGCTGGGTGACGCGCTTCTTTCACCGTCATCCCGACGCGATCATATCACGTTGGTCAACTGGTTTGGACCGCAATCGCCACCGGGCTGATTCTGCATACAAGTACGAGTCGTACTTTGATCTACTATCCACTAAAATGGCTCAGCACCATATCCGGGCGCAGGATATATAATATGGATGAGAAGGGATTCCTTATTGGAGTGACGGGGAGGAGTAAGAGAGTGTTTAGTAAGCAGAAATATGAGACTGGGGGCTTCAAGAAAGTGATACAGGACGGCAACAGAGATAGGATCACTATTATCGCTGCTATATGTGCTGATGGGAGTACGTTACCGCCCGCGATTATATACGAAGCTACTTCGGGCAACATGTACGCCAGATGGGTTGATGATATCGCAATTGACGATCCAGTCTACGTTACCTCAAGTCCCTCAGATTGGACCAATGATCAGGTAGGCCTGGCATGGCTCGAACAGGTGTTTGATCGCCATACGAAGGAGAAGGCCGGCAATCACACACGCTTACTCATCCTTGACGGCCATGGGAGTCACATTACTATGGAGTTTATTAACTACGCGATCGCCCACAATATAATGTTACTCATACTACCCCCCCATAGTACCCATACGCTGCAGCCATTCGATGTGGTAATGTTCAAACCTCTGGCAGCCGCGTACTCACTCAACTTGCAGCACTACCTCCAGGCGAGCCACGGCCTCTTAGCTGTGAGGAAGGATGACTTCTACCGTCTTTTCAAGCCTGCCTGGGACTTCTCTTTCATCAAGAAGCACGCGTTGAAGGCATTTGAAACCACTGGGATAGCTCCTATAGATCCCGAAGTAGTACTCAAAAAGTTCCGAAAGTCAACACCAACAGCACCGCCGCCACTAGTGAACGTGAGTAGAGCTACTATCACGAACCTCATTAATCAGGCCTACGATCCGAGCTCTATTGCGGCCAACAACCTCTCAGAAATACTCCTCCGCCTCCAGGCTGCCAAAGAGATCGCCGAGTACGAGAATGACGGACTGCGCGCGGCGCTAAACGTTCATCAGAAGCCCCGCAATCGGCACGAACCTCCCCTAGATCTACAGCAGCGAAAAGCGTTCCATTCAGGGGCAGTTTGGTGGTCGCCGTGCAAGCTTCGAGAGGTCCGCTTCAGGCAGCTAGTAAAGGAGAAGGAGAAGGAGAAAGAGCTACTTGATAAGATAGAGTTGAAAGAGGCAAAGGAGAACAACAGGATCTATCAACTCAAGATCAAAGAGGCAGCGCGGGCGGCGCGTGAGGAGGCAAAGAAGGTGCGGGATGAAGCCAAGGCTGTAAAGGCTGCCGAACTTGACGCCAAACGACGCGATCGCGACGCTGCAAAGGCTATACAACAACCCCAATCGGGCAAGCGTAAGGCTTCAAAGCACGCTGCAAAGCAACAGCCAAAAAAACGACGCGTGGGTGGTGCTGGCGGTGGTACTCTGGCTGAGGTGGCTGCACCGGCTCCCCCACCAACAACCACCCGGCGCGGCCGGGCCGTCAATACTCCGGCAAAATATAGATAGACAAAGTTGTAGAGCTACGTCTATAGATCAATACACCGGAAAATCTCGCGATAACAGTTATTGTACGTGGCTGCGCAGCCTCAACTTTGCCGTCGTCGCGATATTGGTGGGGTGTGCGGCACGCGATTATGGGCATCACGCGCACAGACACGTTAAGCAAACGTCCATTTTCCGCTTCAGGAGCGTCTATTTCCTGATGCGGTTCCACTCTCACACATATACCTTCTTTTATAAAGGAACCCTAGTACTTCTCATCAATTAATTGAAATGGCCTACTCTACCCCCCTAGAGTCTCGACGAGTCTTTCTAGAGGGTATCGCAGACAATACGCTTCTTCCGTCACTCCCTCGTTACTTTGCCGTATGCGCAGAGATGGTGCGATTCTGCGGAAATGATTCACCAAGCATTCCCGTCAACTGGCGTTGGGCAGAGAGCATGTCTGCGCTCAAAGCTCTCGAAGCGACAATGGTAAACTGTCTGCTTATGGAAAAATTCAACATGGGACCAACAGAAGTGTCGATTGATACGTACGCAATGCGACGCACTTGACCTTCTGTCTTCCTTACTATGCTCACATTATGTCTAGAGACCATGCCTCGTTATTCGTGTTCTCGCCCCATCTTGCGACAATCGTGGGCGACGGCGAGCAAAGGGTGAGCCCAGACACATGCTCACCAGTGCGTAAGAACGAGGTGAAAGCTTCCAAGGAGAGCCTGTACCGATTGATGGCGACCAACATCTACAAAACGCGCGATGAACGATGTTATCATATTCACGGCATGTTTTGGCTTGCATCACTGTCCCATTGCTAAGTAGGCACTGACGAGAGCGCAGGAAGTTTGAACCCAGACACGGTTCTATCAGCTTTGAGACTGCCGCAGCAAATGGCCATCCCGCTGACACCGCCAAGTGTCGCGGCCGTGTTCCAAGGCAAAACGCTCGAGATGGACGCGTTGGCTCTGGACACGCTCATGAATGATATCCACCGGCAAGCTGGAACTGTAGCGTACACGTCTGACGAGTACTTCGCAAGCGAGCACGGAACAGCCAATTCACATGTCGGACTATACGAAATCGTGCACCAGCCCGTGGCCTCGCAGGCGCCTTGCTGGTGGCCTGACACACCCGACTGTCGATCAAGTCCGGAGCGTCCGCTGGCTGGCCTCAAGGTGGTGGATCTGACGCGTGTGATTGCTGGGCCGACGATAACCAAGGGTCTTGCAGAGCTTGGAGCTAGCATTATGCGGGTCACGTCACCGCACATTGCAGATTTTACGACTGTGTTTCGCGATCTCAATTGGGGCAAGTGGAACTGCCATTTGCATCTCAAGGACGAGGGAGACAAGGTGAAGTTGCGAGACCTGATCAGGGAAGCCGACGTGGTGGTGGATGGCTATCGGCCCGGGGTAGGTGGACAGCTGAGTGGAGAACAGCACAAGAAGACGTGGTATAGAAGCGATGCTGATTTGCATCTGTGCAGGTCATGGATCGCCTCGGTTTTGGGCGTGCAGACATCTTCGATCTAGTCCGAGATCGGGACCGCGGGATTATCCACGCGCGCGAGAACTGCTATGGATGGCACGGGCCGTGGGCGCATCGAAGCGGCTGGCAGGGCATTAGCGACGCGGTGAGCGATACGGCCTGGGCTTAGTGCCTCGACTAATTTGGTGACAGTGTTGTGGCGTCTCGCTTGCATACGGAAACGCCATGGGCCAGCCCGGTGAAGCCGTCACGCCGCCCTTCCCGAATTCCGATAGATGGTTTGTGGACCCGCGCATTAATGCAACCCCCACTTGGGATATGAAGCAAAATGCTAATTAATTACCCTACATATGACAGCACGGGAGTGATTGGCAGTGCAGCTATCTTGTGCGCGCTGTTGCGTCGAGGCGAAGAGGGTGGGAGCTGGGGTGTTGACGCAAGTATCGCCCGCATTCGCCAACGCGCCCTCGCTGACCGCGTGAAGCTTGCGCTCAATTACTACTCGCAGTGGCTCGTTCGCTCCGTGGGCACCTACGACGAACGTGTCTGGGCGGATTTGTGGGCCCGCCACGGTTCGCCTGTCTTCCGCCACTACGACAACACCCGCATCACCGTGCCAAGGCTTATGCAGCTTCTCCAGCAGCACGACGACGACATTCTCTTCAAGCCCAACTTCTTCGACATCTACACGTCCAAGGCGATTGGTGTTACTATCAGAAAAGTCAAGCCAGTGGCTAAGTTCGGGGGCGGGCTTGTGAAGCTGGGATACAACGTTGGCACCAGGGGTAATGGCCTCGATGCGCCTTTTTGGCCCACGAATCTTCTAGACGAAGTAGTGAGATGAGCACGCGGCATAGAAGGCCGTGTCATGGAAAGTTGGGAGAAATAGCGAGACCTCTTCCAACCGAAAATTGACTTGTTACTTATCAGCTAATGGTTACTGGCATTTGTGTCAATCTGCCATCATTTCCCCATACAACGCCTCAGACATCTACCGGAACAGGCTTTGGAACTCTCTCTGTCCCTGAGGTTGCTTATCAAAGGGTGTCCAGTTCTTCTTCGTCTGGATTGGCACCCATTCCCCAACCTTGATGTTCCTCTTCGCCTCCAAGTCCGGCCGCTCCTTCTTCTCGAATAGTCCTAGCCTCTTCAGCAGCGGGCTGTTCAAAGTCTTCAGCTGCGCTTCATCGTTAGGCCGCAAGAAATAGATTAGTCCGAACCGTTCCTTGTGCATCTGATCGACCGGCGGGGCCACGACACGATGCATGCAGCTATTGAAATAGCCGTTGGTCCAAAAGTGCATCATATCTGCAGTATTGACGATGATGCTGTTGGGTACATGGCGCACGGCATGCCAATCGCCATCGCGCGTCTGAAGCTCGAGGCCTGGCACGTCCTGGGAGAAGAGGAAAGTGATGCTTCCAAAGTCGGTGTGCCCGCGGGTATACGTGTTGTTGTACGAGGCGTTCACTTCAACGCTCCGCGGATGATACTTCATGTAGCGCAGGAAAGATGAACAGGGCTTTTCATACTGGTGTTGGTCGACTAGTGTGTTTTCGGGCAACTCCAACACGTCACCTAGAAGACGGAGCACTCGGTACGCTACGTTCTGGTGGACATGACGATGAAATTTTTCAATCTCATCATACTTGTCCTTCACAATCTGCGGGTGTGCTCTCTCATACTCGGGGTTGAATTTGAACACGTGGTAACACTCCCAATTGTCGCGCTTGCCGGGAAATTGCTCGATGGAGCCGAGAGGTCGGTAGCCGTTGTAGTCGCCTCTTTCCAACTCGGCGCGATACTTGAGCTTCTCTTCCATGGGCAATTTGAGAAGAGAATCGCCAATTGCCCATTGCTGGTTGATTTCAGCATCGGTAATACCGATATTAGTCAAGTAGAAGAATCCTGCAAGTTACCCAAGTCAGCTTATCGATGTTCATTTCGACACCAAGGGACGCGCGATGGAAGGGCATGGCAATTACCAGTCTGTTGCACCGCCTCTTTCAGCTGACGAACAAGTTTCGTCCTTCCCTCCTTATTGTCAAATGTCTCGAGATCCAAGATGGGAATATCCGCAAAAGATACTAAGCCTGGTCAGAAATCTTGGGGTTGCAGTCTCTTTGTGGTGAGGGCGCCACTCACGATCGGTTTCGGTTTTGGCAGCAATTATAGGCTTGACCGTGGCCGCAGTCTGGACTTCAACTTGCGTAGATGTCATGTTGAGGTTGAAATGGTAACGGCGACAAGATCAAGTATTTGATGTGAAGATTCTAGCAGTAGATCTGGTTGAGTGGCATCTCTTATCTACAAGGTCAACCGGGAACCCGGGCCAATGCCAAAAGTATTCCAGTCGAGAAGAGTGGCTTTCTTGTTGAGGCCCGTAACCGGCTTTGGAATGTGACACGGAAGCCTTACAGACCGTAAGGAACCCTAAAATCTTTGCATCCTGGATGCTAGCATTCCTTAAGCTTCTGCACGCTTTATGCGCTCTGCAAGGCAGCCGAGCCTCGAGTTTTATTCTAGTGTATGCGCATATAGTATGTGCATGCTCACTTGCATACAGGACAAAGCGACCTACTGCCTAGGTACAGGAGTGCTACCTGCACAAGTGGCAGCACGTATCGGACATCTTTCCCATAAAGGCCAAGGTAATCGAGGAAAAGAGCATCATGGCAATCAAAACGAATATGCACGAGCCATGAAACATGTGGACATCATGCTTGGGGTTCCTTTCCGATGACATTCATAGTATCGTCGTCCTACGTAATTGTATTAGCTGGTTTGTGGAGCATAGGGTAGTGTTCATGCCTAGAACCCGTTTTCAGACACACGGTGCGTCCTGTAGCGAGGCAGTTTATAAGATTGAATGTATTATGTATCCTTGGCAGACGTGAAAGAAAAAGGTCCTCTTTTCGTCGAGTTCTCTACATCTATCCCCAATCATTACCTCTACCTCTTCGCCCCTAAATACTTGTTTATATACTATTCAGATACCTAGCAGGCAGTACTTGTAGTGGAAGATGGGTGGCATATCGACTCCTTCTATCGCAGTAGAGCAACAAGCCCCACAACTCAAGTCAGGCGCCTTTACTTCCTTCCCTACTCTCGACCTCTCCCTCCTTGAGAGCTCTCAGGGGAAAGCTAGATTTCTGGTGGAACTCAGAGAGGCCTTGGTTGTGGTAGGATTCTTCTACCTGACGAATATCGAACGCTTCGTTCCGCTTGGTGTTCAAAATGCGTTTGTCGAAAGGTCCAAGGAGCTGCTCTGCCTACCGCTTGAGAAGAAGCTAGAAATGGACATGATCAACAGCAAACATTTTCTGGGATACTCTCAGACTGGCAAAGAGCGAACGGCACAGAAGCTTGATAATCGGGAAATGTTTGATGTGAGTCGCATCTTACTGGAATAATGGCCGTCACGAGAAATTGCTAACAAAGATGCCAGTTCTTGAGCCCCGTACCAGCCCCGGAATCAGACGATCCCATCTACATGAATGTACAGGGACCAAATCAGGTTGGACCCGAATTTGCTGACCTCGCACCGTCTGAGCTGACTTGTTGAACAGTGGCCGAACGAAAATGACGCCCCGGGATTCCGTCACGCATTCGACACATATTTGGCAGCTGTTGGCAAATTGGGCGAGATAATGAACATGCTCGTAGCCGAAGCCTTGGGTCTAGAGCCCATGGGGCTCATGAGATTTTTTGGAAGTCCTCCACGTAACAAGGTTTCTCTGCTCAAATATCCTGAGCCCATACTTTCAAAAAGTTTGGAGTCGCCCAAATCGGCCAGGTACAACATTCCAGCCGGTGAGGTGGAAAATGACGAAGAATTCCAGGGGGTAGGAGCACATAAAGACGGCGGTTGCCTGACCTATCTGCTTCAAGCGACAGCACACGAAGGACTAGAAGTGCAGAACAAGTGTGGGAAGTGGATTTCGATGCAGCCTCTCCCAAACTCGCTTGTTGTTAATGTGGGTCGATCTTTGGAGGCTATCACGGGAGGGGTCTGCACCGCAACCACTCATCGCGTCAACCTTAGCGCTAAGAAGTTCTTTCGCGCTGACGGCTGCTCTCTCGGCCCCAGGTATTCGTTTCCTGTATTTCAAACACTCAAGATGGACTTGACGAGCAAAGAATTGGCATCACTGAGGATTCCTGATGGAATTAAACGTCTCGTGGAGGGGCAGCAGGTGGCTTCGGACGCAGAAGGATATTTTGAGAAGTATCATCTGGAAAGCCCCGGGGTAGGGATCTTCACAGCAAGGATCACCAGTCATCCCGAGGTTGGTCGGAAGTGGTACCCGGCCATCGCGGAAAAGGTTCTGAAGGGGCAGGCTGAATTTGGGGCTGTTCGATAGATGCGAGCGAGAGGTAAACGTATGTTCCACCGCTATGCTAGGCATGATAGGACAGTAAATGAGTACGCCAAGACATCGAGCATCCTGCATGGTGATCTAACGCATATTGTTCAACTCACTGCAGCAGTAGTGGGGAGCAAAATTGCTTCACAGTGAGGAGGTTGGAAGAAAGAACAGGTATAAAGGGTGGATTCAAGGTCATATCATGGGGAGACATCCATCAGCCATCTTGCAACTGTGACATTTGTGGAAGCCCAACTGCAGCTACGTGTTACCATGTGCGGAATCAGTGTGGTGGTCGACATAGAGCGACAGAGGTCGAGACGCGGCGACGACCAAGTCAGGTGCATGTTGCACGAGGAGCTGAACAGCAGTCTGGACGCGATTGCGCACCGTGGACCAGACTCACGTGGTATCTGGATCAGCGAAGACAATTACGTCGGTAAGTGGACAAGGTGTTAAGTGGATGAAACGACTAAGTGAAAATAGGTCTCGGGCACTGCCGGTTAGCCATCCAGGATCTGTCGAGCGACGGAGAGCAGCCCATGCACGACAGCGAGAACGAGGTTCATGTCGTGGTCAACGGAGAAATCTACGATTACGACAAATTGCGCGACCAGGTCAGCAAAGAGTTTGGATACGTGTTCAAGGGCCACAGCGACTCGGAACTCGTGGTGGCATTGTACAAACACTATGGGCTGTCGCTGTTCCAGTATCTGCGGGGCGAGTTTGCGTTTTGCATATACGACTCGAAAACGGGCGTGGTGGTTGCAGGGCGCGATCGGTACGGAATCAAGCCCTTGTTTTGGACTAGAGTGGGAGGACGACTGCTGCTTGGGGCTGAAGCCAAGGCGTTTGTGGCGCTGGGATGGCAGGCTGAGTGGGACATTCACGGACTGGTGGACGAGGGATGGCAGTTTGGAGGTGGCACTCTCTTCAAGGGCGTGCAAAAGGTTCGGCCTGGACATTATCTCATCTGCATGCCTTCGGGGACCATGGAGACGCGCGAGTACTGGGACATGTCGTACCCAGACGAACAGCAGCAGCAGCACGTAGAGAGGCGCAGCGAGGAAGACATGGTGTTGGGGGTGCGGACGCGACTGCTGGATAGCGTGCGGCAGCGGATGCGGGCCGACGTGCCCGTGGGCATCTACTTATCTGGTGGTATCGATTCATCCGTAGTTGCGGGTATGGTGCATCACTTGCAGACGGAGGCGGGAGGGAGCGAGGGCCTGGGGAGCCAGGGGGCGGCAACGGCAGCCATGACTTGCTTTAGCGTCGGGTTCGATGCTGTTGGCGGCGGCGATGAAAGCCTGGACGAGTCGGCGACAGCGTCGCGTACCGCAGCCTGGCTCGGGGTCAAGCACCACATCCTGCCCGTGGGCGAGGCCGAGCTGGCCGACCACCTGGAGCAGGCCGTCTACCACGCCGAGCACCACAACCAGAACCTCAACTTTGTCGGCAAGTTCCTGTTGTCGCGCATGGTGCAGGCCCACGGCTATCGCGTCGTCTTGACGGGCGAGGGCGCTGACGAGCAGTTTGCCGGCTATCCCATGTTCCGCCCAGACATGGTTCGTGGGGGCGGTGGCGGTGGCGGCGGCGACCCCGACCACGACAGAGTTGCAGCCGCCGACCACGACATGGCCCGCCTCCTACACCAGCGGGGCTCGACAGCATGCGCAAACGTGCCCCTAACCGTAGGCCGCGAACTTCGTGCCATCGGTACCGCCCGCGCACTGTCTGCCTATCAGTTGGCTCCTGAGTGCTGGCACCCCAGCCTGCCCGCCCCACGCCCCCTGGAGACGCTCGCCGCTGGCCTGTCTGCGTCGGCCAAGTTCAACATGCAGCACAAGTGGCATCCCCTGCATGCCGCCCTCTATGTGTGGTCCAAGTCGCATCTCGCCAACTCCATCCTCAGCTGCCTTGGCGATCGCACCGAGATGGCCCATTCCCTCGAGGCCCGCACCCCCTTCCTCGACCACCACCTGACGTCCTACGTGAATGATCTGCCCGCTGCCGTCAAGTTGCGCCATGATGATTCCACCTGTCCGGCCACGTTTACCGAGAAGTGGATCTTGCGTGAGGCCGCCCGGCCTTTTGTGCTGCCAGAGCTGTACGTCCGCCAAAAGCACGCCTACACCGCTCCCATGCTGCATCGCGTGGGCGGGCCTCTGCATCGCCTATACACCCGCCTGCTCACTCAAGCCAACGTTGCGCGCTTGGGTTTCCTCGACTGGCAGCGGGTGAGTCAGCTGCCACACCAGGCCTTTGTGCTTCAGGACCCAAGAGCCATGCGCAGCCTGAATCTGTGCTGTCAGTGGATCATACTGTCCAACAAGTTCAACATGCCCCCGGCCTGCTGATGCTCCTTCTTCCTCCCAGAAATATCACGTCTACCCCCTCACCCTGCTTGTTTCCCTGACCCATCGCCCTTGCGTCGCCATGAAGTCTTTTTCTGTCCTGACCAAAGTCGACCTATGTGTCCTACCTCTGATGCTAGCTGCATCCTTCCTCGCCCATTTGGACAAGGTACTACCGAGCACGTCCTTTCATTGTCGTCATCCTGTGCCTCATATCCTTTTGCTGATCGAACCTCACGCTAACAAGGCCTTGTATGCGTGCATAGAACTCTCTTGCCTACGCTGCTGCACTTGGCATGACCAATCATCTCCACCTCCATGGCTCCCAGTACTCGTGGCTTAGCTCCATCTTTTACATTGGCTATCTGCTTTTGCAGTTCCCTACCACGTACATCTTGACCCGCCTACCCATTGGCAAATACCTAGGCCTCTCGCTCATCCTGTGGGGCTTATGCCTGCCGCTCATGGCCACATGCTCCAGCTTTGCTGCCGTAGCTGCTGTCCGCTTCGTCATGGGCATGCTCGAGGCTGGCTTATTGCCCACCTGCATTGTCCTCACGGCAATGTGGTACACGCGGGAAGAACAACCCCTACGAACTGCTTTGTGGTTTGGGCCCTTTTCCGGCATCTTCGGCGGCGTCCTTGCATACTTTATCGACAGTGCCCAAACGACCTTGCCGGCTTGGAAGTTGCTTTTCATCATTTACGGGGTCGCGACCATCGCGCTCGGCATCGTGTGCCTTGTTGCCATGCCGGATCATCACAATGATGCATGGTTTCTCCGCCCATCCGAGGTACACCAAGCAAAGATGCGGACCCAAGAAAATAACACGGGTCTTAGCATGCGCCAGCCCTGGAACTTCTCCCATATCTTTGAAGCCACCAAAGATGCCAAGTACTGGCTGATCATCATCTTTGCCATTGCTCAGTCCATCACCAACGCCGGCATCACAAACTTCAGCCCGCTAATCATATCCGGCTTTGGATACTCTCGAGGTTACACGCTCCTGCTTGCTGCACCACAAGGCGGCATTGCCTTGGTTGCGCAGGTTGCTGCCTCTATCACCACTTCGTACATGACCAACTCACGATGTCTGTTGTGGGTTTTCTCCTGCCTTCCCGCTTTTATCGGCATTCTTATCATTCGCCTTGTACACGTAAGCACGCATAGGAATACTGCACTGATGGGATTATATCTCACAGGCTTTTACAACACATCATGGGTCATGGCTATGAGCCTAGTCTCGTCCAACACGGCCGGCGCCACCAAGAAAAGTTTTACTGCCGTATCACTCGCCATCTGCTACGCAGTTGGCAATATTATAGGCCCCCACTTTTTCCTCGACAGCCAGAAGCCTTATTACCATTCCGGAATTGATGCAATGATGGCCGCCTTTGTTACCATGGCCATTTGTGGAAGCCTTTATCGGTCAGTACTCGCATCACTACCCTCCCATTCTACAACATGCACGCTCATTTGTAATAGATACGTCTGTATACTTCAGAACAAAGCTCGTGACCATAGTGTTCAGTACCGCTTGCTACCGGGTCTCCCGGGAGAGCAAGATGAAATGGCATTCGGCAAGCCGGACCCTGATCAAACGGACAAAGAGATTTCTACGTTCCGATACACATACTAGAAACGAGTTGATTAGTATCGATGGATTCGCGTAGCTTCGTCGCATCTAGAACAACAACGCAATCGTCTCGCGCTTTTGCTCATCCTGTTCTAATCCATGACCTGTTCTTAGTTGCAAAACTTTCAGGAAATAAATGCGTTGTATTGCAACCATGATGGCTTTGACTCGAGAGCTAAGACTCCAAGTGGCCAGTTCACAGAAGGATGCGATGCTTGTTCTCAGCCATCCACCTTGCTTCTTTCTGTGGCGTTTGGGATAGCCTACGTGTTCGAGGCTTCTCTTTCCTTCTTGTTCTCTTCCTTCCAATAGCTCCGTAATTTCAGACACCGGCCCTGGCTTGTAAAAGCTACGACATCAGCCACATCCGAAAAGGGACTTGTGCGGGGTCGAAAAACTATGTAGTAGAAAAACACTAGACGTTAATGACGCGTTAAATGGCTCATTGCTTAATGAACCTTTTAACCCCTTCACCCTTCCACTCACACAAGAGATACCTAGACTATTCCAATACAGCACTCGTTACTCTCTACTATGGTGAACGAAAATACGCCCTTGCTGTGTGATGATGTGTCGCCACAGCCTCCTAGCGTAGCAGCAGATGCCCAATCAGCTTCGGATAAACCGCGGATCAAAGAGTTCATATTGATCGCAATCATTAGTTGTTCAGGCTTCCTCAACGTAAGCAACACTCACCGTCGTCTGACCCGCCCCATTATACCAGCTTCTTCTCATATTAATGACGAGAGCAGATATTTACTGCGCAATCCACCATTCTCATGCTTCCTACCATCGGGTCGGCATATAACGTCCCCATTCATCGACAGCATCTCATTACATCATTGTACAACATCGCATCGGGTAGTCTGATACTGCTGTGGGCACGAGTAGCAGACGTATACGGCTCCGGCCTTATCTTCCTCGTCGGATCCACCCTCTTCACCATTACGTCCGCTGGGCTACCGCTCTCGCCAAACGAAGGCTCACTCTATATGTTTCGGGCTTTGCAGGGCATAGGCACTGCCGCATCGCTCCCATCTTCAATTGGCATCCTAGCGGCCACTTTTCCGGCGGGGAAGCGCAGAAATTATGCACTCGTCCTGTATAACAGTATCTCGTCGCTGGGGGCGGTTTTAGGCAACATCACAGGCGGCGTGATTGGTGGTTATTCGTCGTGGAAATGGGTGTTTTGGTCCGCCGCCATCTTGGGCGCCATGGTGACGCTCATCGCCGTCCGGACTATCCCTTGGCAAAGGGGGCTTCCCACAAAGGCACAGCTTCAGGAGCTGGAAAAGACGTCTTCAGTAGACTGGCTGGGTGGCGCTTTGGTCACTGCTAGTCTTACTACTCTTCTTGTTACCATATCCAATGGCGGTAGCTGGAATGACCTGCAGAATCCATTGCAGCTGATTGCTGGGCTATTGCTGGGCTACATGTTCATCAGGAGACAGCGGAGGCTTGAGGAAAATCTGAGACAACCGCCGCTGTTCAGGTTGTCCCTTCTAAGCATTCGCGGACTTTCACCTACCTTATTCACGTATGCATGTTTTGTTGCATCCTTCAACGCATTCCTCGTCTATGCATCATTATTGTGAGTAGTGCTCTCTCTTTCACTTCCTCTTCTACCTCTGTGCTCACCACCTTTCTCTAGCTACCAGCAATATCTCGGTCTTTCGGTCTTGGAAACTACATTACGTTTTATTCCATCAGGTGTCAGTTGCTGTTGGTCATCCCCCCGGGCTATTGACTAGCCTGTTCCCGTACAGATCAAGCGCTAACGATTACCTCCTTGTACCTTGTAGGTTTAATAGCATTATTCGTCGCTCCAGCGCTTTCCGCCGTCCCCGGGTTCCATTTGCTCATCGGAGCCATCTTCGCAAGCATTGTGTCCGCTTTGCTTTTCACAGTCCCCATTGCACCATCGACGTCGTACTGGCTGTACGGATTTCCGGCCATGTACCTGACCATGAGCGTTGAGATTCTGGCACCAGTCCTTAGCCTCTTCGTGGTCAAATGCTTGGATCAGGACAACCAAGCCATTGGAGGTGGCCTCTTGCAAACAAGCAACAATATCGGCAAGGCCGTTGGCCTGGCAATTGCAGGATCAGTGCAAAGGCTTGTAGAGATTCACTTGGCTCCCAGCTGCGAAGATTGCGACATCGGTACCTCGTCAGCAAAATCTCAAGGAAGGGTCGGTGACGAGATATTGCTGACTGGCATTCGCGCCGCGCAATTCGCCAATATCGTTTTCGCTGTCATAGCGTTGGTTACCGTACTGGTACATCTCAGAGCACTGCGAACGTTGTGATGTGTTCTTGGCAAGGGAAGATATATACTCTTCAGGTTACGGACCCCGGAAAGCGATTGTTACCTACACTTTTGTCGTCTCGCACCAAGAACTTCGGAGGGATTCTTTAATACGCTGATAGCGAATGCTAATTGATATTTTCTTTCTTGTAATCATACGCTGTGTATCATGACAATCATACCCAAAACGGCGGACGTCGATTCCCTAGGAAATGTGCGATTATGCAGCATCATGCATCTGTTGACACCCCTCCAGCCCGAAGGACGTTGACGAGGTCCGGCTCTGGTGTTTTCATCGCTCGTTTCAGCTTCCCTTGTACTGCGTTGATTTGCTCGTATGCATATGCAATTTCTATTAGCACTTCTTCGCTCCACTTTCTCCCCAGAAAACTGATGCCAAAAGGCACGCCAGGAGCGACATCCACAACATCCCAGCCAGCAAAGTGCTTGACAGGTGTTTCTGCACCCGCAGCACCTAGTGGTACAGTGATGATTGGCGATCCCACAAGGGCAGGAATCTCATACGCAATTATGGTGGGGAGGACAATGGTATCGAGCTGATGGCGCTCGAGAGCTCCGAGTACTCCTCCCTCGCCACCAAACAGCATGTTTTCCTGATGGTGTTTGTGGAAATCGGGGCTTTGATTGCTCAGTCCTTGATCAAGAGCAATATCCCAGCTGTGCGTATTTCGTTGTGGGTATCCTTCAGCTGAGCAAGTACGTGTAAAGTCTCGTAAGCCAGCTACGTCATATATTTGCTGCGGATTATGCTCGAGATTTGCGAAGAAATGAGCCATGTTGCTGACAAAGTCGGCGCGCGTTACAAGATTGCATGGTCGTGCTTTCCAAGTCGCGTAAGCTTCGAAGTTGGCATTGTCGATTATCGTGGCGCCTACGCGGCTCATAAGCGCTATTGCTTCTTCAAATGCGGGCAGTACGTGTTTTATTGAGTTCGCTTCAACGTCGAGAACGTTACGTGCGATCCCAATGCGCTTGCTGCGCAGTCCGTTGAGCTTGCAGAACGCAGAGTATTGAGGTATTTGGCTGAGGGGCGAGGAAAGCGTGTATGCATCCATTGGATCCGGCCCAGCAATGACTTCGAGGAGCCTCGCAGCATCCTTTACCGTCCTCGTCATCGGACCAACAGTATCCTGGCGTTCGCTGACAGGAACGACCAAGTACCGGGACGTCAACCCTACAGTGGGCTTGATACCTACTATGTTGTTTCTCTCGCATGGACTAACTATGCTCCCAGATGTCTGCAATGCCCGCCTAGCGTTAACGGAAGTCTTCTCGAAACACGCCGGAATGAAGCCAAGGCTCGGCGTCCTAGTGATGCACATACCTCCGTACCAATAGCCGCCCACGCAAGCCCGATATCCATAGCCGTAGCATTTCCGCCTGAACTGCCACCGGGACACTGTTTGGGGTAATAGGATGCGTAGCTCTGCCCGGAAATTGCGTTCCAGGATTTGGTGGAGTTGGTCGAGCGGAGCATCGACCACTCGGATAAACTTGTCTTACCCAATATGACAAGGCCATGAGCACGAAGTTTTTCCACGATGCTGGAATCAGCGCGAAGCGTAGCGTTGAAGAGAGCATAAGAGCCAGATGAGGGAGTTGTGAGCTGGGGACTAATAAAATTGGGACGCTTTGGGGAGGGACGAACAATGGGTTTGCATGCGATCGCGGGTGCCGATGTTGCCTTTGAGAAGGACAGGGAGCCCATGAAGGGGGCTGTTGGGGTTGATGTTGGCACGGTGCTTCGTCGGGGTCATTTTGGACTGCGCTCTTCTTACCCTCGGAGTCTGCCCCTCGCCCTTTCGTCGTCTAGTCCTGCAGCAATAGATATCGCATCTGGGTTGATTTCCATAACCGCGTTCAGCGCACTGTTCACATCATCTATGCGCTTCAAGTATGCCTGGCACGAACGTCAACTCAGAAGGTCTAGGTAACAGCTGGGACGACCGTACCTCGACGAGATGTACGCTGGTAAAGCGAGATCTAGATAACCCGTCTGCCAGCTCCTCTGATGTAGCATTCAAAAGGGAGGGTATTTCCACTCCCTTATTGGGAATCTTGCGGGTATTCCTCATTTTGACTTACCTAGGTGGTAAAGCAGGTGACAGATGCGAGCATGAAACTGGAAAACGGGGGATGCCGAGACTCATCCTAGGAGGCGCACTATTGCGAGACGCACGGCCCGCCACCCAAGATAGATTTGTACATCTGCGTTACATAATCGCACTCGTCAACGGCGAGGCAATCTCGGTAAAAATGTGAAAGTAGTGTGGAGCACGAGCCCGCGTTGGCCTCGGGGCTGATTGGATTAGGCTCTCTTCGCCCGGGTGTGAGGTATCTCTAAGCGCGCCATCCACTTGGACGAGAAAGTTCCCGAGATACTTCGCAGAAATTAGAGCCAACGCTGTCTTCCTGTTCAGCTTGGACTCGATAGTTCGGAAATAGTATGCGGGTGGGACGTATCGCACAGGGTCGCCCGTGGAGGCATCATGAGAACACTTGGGTAGAAATCCGAAGGAAAAAAAGATTCCTTTCACATCGCCACCTCCATTATAGCGCCAGGATAATTGACTATGTATGTAGACTGGGACCGAAGACTGCATTCTTGCACTTTCTCGAAAGGTTCCTGATCATTCTCGATCTGCATAGTCCCAGCCTTTTCCAGACCCTGGAGCGACTCAATGATTACTGAAATTAAGACTGCACGCAGCTGGTCCAACATCTTCCTACCTGCACCTTGCACCGACACCCCAGCAAAGACGACGGACGCTAGTAGCATATCGCGCTTGATATGCTCCGTCCAGCCCAGGTACCGGGTCAAGAGTGCGTAGGTCCCAAGACCGACGATGACCTTCCACAGAGTAAGTAACAGAGTTTGTGGTCCTAAGAGCGCTGCTCCAAGTAGAAAGATGGCGTAGATAGCGAAGATACCGAGTTGCGCATCTTGTGCGACGCGAGGGTATAAAATCGTGAACAGGCCAAGATCGCTGTCTCCGGAAAACATATGGAATGATGCTTCGTATGATTGAGGCGTAGCGGTCTTTACGCTCGTTGCAATATTTACCCCATGGATATGGAAGTTGATGTGCACCGCTTGTTGTTCCTTTATCAAGTCTGTCGCAGATTCCTTTCTGGCCTGCTGTGAAAGCGCCTCAGCTACCTTGATGTCGATGTAATCGCAGAAGCTCCTGGGTAGTTGAACCCATTTGTTGAGAACATTGTTCGCAAACAAGTCGTGGCTGCCGCGATCGGCCAGTCTGAGTAGACTGGAGTCGTTTATATGGGCTAGATGATCAGTGAAGTCGTTCGTATTTTGACCAAACAGGTGCACCGCTATTCAGCCATGGTTTACTCGCCTTGTAGCTCCCCCTGAGGTATTGCGTTGACCCTTTCTTCATGTTCGTTAGTTTTGGTGAGATGACTATCCATGGTTTAGCAATTACTCATGAGATCATCAAGCATTTGAGAGAAAGGGCGGTTGTCGCGCGAGTATGAACCCCCGAATATCGAATTCGGGGTCTAGTCTGTCGCATCATTCGGGTATCCTGTACTGTTCGCAGCCAGCAAAAACGAACTACTTACCCCCGGATGCGGTGACATCTTGTCTGGCTGACCTTGTTGGGGCAATGACGCTACCGTCTTATTCATGTGCTCCTCTTGATACTCCGGTGCACGCCCCCGGTGCTTCAGGCTGTGGCTCGGTGGCTCACTTGGTAGCATCTTGGGTTGCTGCAATCCGGGCTTAATCGTGGGCGATGGAATCGGTCCTGAGCCGGCGGTCGGGACCTCTTCGTCAAGGTGGCAGAGCTGGCGGATGCTCTTGAGCTGGAGCGGGGCTTGAATATACTGCGAAGGCGAGTGGGTTTTCGCTCGTCCTTTGGATGTTCGTTGGTGGGGGTGCTGAGGCGAGCCATGTCGGAGTACTCACAGCATCTAGAGTTGTGTTTGTATTCCATGGGGCAACACCAGCGGTGTAGCTTGGCTAAAAGATAAAGTTGTTTGCTGAAACTCTGTCCGCATGCCAGGATGTTGTTATACGATTGGGATCACAGTGAAAGTAGATGGGTTTGAGACCGTATGTCCAAACACGCTGTGAAAACTCGCCCAAAACGCCCTTTGAGGCCGAGAATGAAAGCGCCTCTAGGAAGCGGTGAAACAAAAAACTAGTCGTACGTGGTTAGAAAGAACAGTGTTGGTAGCAGCTGGTAATGACAGTTTGCATCCGAAGGTATCAAAATCCTGGTGCGGCCACTACACATCATGGTGCGATCAGATAAGGGCGTTGCATATGTAGTCTCTCAAATCCACCACGCAAGCTTATCACTGGAGCAAGAAAAGGACAGCATCGCTTCCTAAATTGCAGAAAATGGACGTGGAAATCTTTTCTGATGACGTAAGCATAGCTGTATAGGTTTAAAGCTCGCAGAACTGACGGAAGGAAGGCTGTCGAAAATCCCAGTAAAACACAACTCCCTGGGCACGCCATGGTTGCGATCGAACATAATTGCTGGGCTTTGTTGTATGGCTGTGCGGAACTATGGCTGGAACGGAAAGATTATTCATGGGAATTGGTCGTTAAAGATGGATATGCAAACCTAGCCCTGGGAAAAGTAAATGATTCCCCACACGCTACAGTGGTGACGGGC
>LR132547.1:0-28086 GCA_900634815.1 Paradendryphiella salina | reverse complement strand
AGCCCTATTTAAGCAAGATACCGGCAGATTAGTAGTTAGGTGGGTGACCACTAGCGAATCCCCGCTGTTGTATGTTTTTGCCATTTCTATTTTTTTTGCTGGTGTGGGAAGGGAGCTCTAATACACCTAATTTTTGCCCAAGGTGGAGGAGTTGTTCAAAGGGAAGGGCCGGGCTGAAGGTCAATCTCAGGAGCTTTGTGGTCATATCGCATGCAGGCTACAAGGATAGGGGATGGAGATCGGCGATGTCATCAAACGGAGAACCAAGGGTGATGAGAAGACGTTGAGGTGTCTTTACTACGCGTTTGCCAATTGCAGGAGCGAGTGGTGGAAGTCGTCCGGGCTCTTGACATGATGATCTCGGCTATAGATATGTCGCACAACGAACGGAGAACAGGATACGTACCTACTTCCACAGAGGTCTAATCCCAGACGGCAGTTGCGTTGGAAAATTTGAATGTCAGTACTTACCATACACTGTCAATAGGATTGTGGACGTGATGCCTCGGAATGTCGCGTAGGGGCTGTGGCAAAACGTCCATGTTTACACTCATCCGAATTCGAGCTGCATGTACCATCACGACTACGCGACTGGAAGAAGAAGAATGCGCATTAATACGTAGATTCCAAAGTATGCTATGGATTTATGAGTAAAACTTACATTTTGAATGGAAGAGAAGGTCCCTCGTCCCAAATCCAATTTTCCTTTCTTGGTGAGCGCTGCCGAAAAGTGTGCGCCAAAATGCAAAAGAAGGGCCAAAACTATTCGAATGTGCAACCTGCGTTCAACTGGTCGTGAACATTCGTTCGAGTTTCGCGCTTATTCAATGCTCTTAGCAAGCGCCCACAAGCTGTCTAGCTTAGCGCGACCGAGTGTCTCACGAGCCTCGCCGGCGGTCTCGCAGACTCTCGAACCCCATTTGCGGAAGGAGCGCTCCTTGATCTCACCCTCGAAGATGAGTGAGCACTTGTTGGAGGAGTGGTCCTTTATGTCTCCAGTATCGGTGACAGGCCGTAGCCATTGTGGATCCGATGCTTGCTTCTCGGCTTGGTTTTCCGTGGGCGGGCCATTTTCATGCCACTTAATGCGGTGAAGCATGAGCTTCTTGTACTTGTTGATCGCGTATGCACCTCCTTCGACTACAACCAGGTTAAGCTCAGGGTTGAACAAAGTAATACCAGTGAGCGCATGCTCTTTCGCGTTGTTGTCGATCTGGAAACGATGCTTTCCGTATGCGAGTGTGTTGATCTTGAAGACGCACATGTACAGTCCTTTTTGCGCATCTCTCTCCTGGTTGGCAGCAAGCTTGGCTTGTCTTTCTTCCTTGGTCAGTTTGCGACCCTCATTCGCTTCAACGTGGTCATCATGACGCTGCTGAATCTGCGACTCAACGAGCATCTCGACAGCAGTGGGGTCTGCAATCGCCTGCTCACCCATGACACGCATCATGTTTCCACGCTTGACCTTCGGTGGTGGGGGCGGCTCCAGACCAAGACGAATCTTCGCTTGGTGTTCCTTGAGGTCGGCAGCACGGCGCATCCTACGCAGCTTTTGTGTTTCCTTAGTGGTGAGATACATAGGCTTGACCTGAACCAAACGCTGATCCTGGGGCGCCTTAAGCAGAGGTGGGTGTTGAACATAGTGTGTGATGATGGAATCGACCGTCTCGACCTTGGCTTTGGACGGGTCGTCGATGCAATCATAATTGGGCTCTGCCAAGATGCCTTCGTCCCACCATTCGATGTCTGGAGGTGGCTGTACCAAGAAGCCGCGCTCGCTGTTCTCATCGAGACCGGCGCGGCGCGCTTGAATGGCCAATGTCTTCTTGATCTCTTCCAATCGACGCTGTGCGCGTAGCTTGGAAGCCTGATCGAGATACTTTCCGTGCTCGTTGAAAGAGAGGACACGGGGGCCCCTCTTCTTCGCGAGAGCGGCGGTCTTGGGGTCGAAGTATGGGTTCTCCAGCTCTTCATCTTGTGATTGTTTCTGTTTCAACGCGACTGGCTTAGGTTTCGCATCAATTTTAGGCGTCTCCGACCGGCGATTGCCCAGCGTCGTCGCAAAGCGCGGGCCTGTGGAATCGGGTGTGGGGGGTTTGGTTGCTGCTGAGCCGGCCTTCAGTGCCTCCATCCTCGCCTTCATGGCTGCCAGCTTATCCTGAACCGCGTCGCTTGCGCCGGCCGCTGGTGGAGGGGGCGTCGATGCGGCGGCTGGCTTCGCGAAACGCGCAGCAATCTCAGCGGCCTTCGCTTTGGCTTTGGCCTTTGCGGCTTCCACAGCGTCTGATGGCTTCGCGCGCTTGGCGTCGCCATTGGGGCCCTGGCCTTCAGGGTAAGGGCGCTTCTCCGCCATGGTCATGTTGGATGGTGGTGACAGCGACAAGTCGGGAGTGAGAGGATGCGGAGTTTCGGGAGTGAGGCTGTGCTAGCGCAAAGTCGTCGCTGGATCGCTGGTCGGACTCAAACAGGCCTGTCACTGCGTAGGTTCTTCATAGACTGCCACACGTGAATGCCGGTAAGATATGGAAAGCGAGTGGGGCGTGATGGTGGTGATGGTGAAAGTCAGTGGCTTTACTGCGGAGTGACGCGAAATGCACGCTGTAGCCTGGTAAGCGTCTTGGCGTGCATGCCGGCTAAACCCTGGGCGAACTTTTCTGGTCCCGAAAAAACTCCCCGCAAGTTTCGCGCTGCTTGCGAACGACACGACGAACGCCTTTGCGCGCGCATTGCTTCGATATTAGGCGCAGCATCCAAAGGCGCCACTATGAATACCCATCAGCCTACTTCCTCGGCCATCAACGGCGTCGAGTTTGGCTTTCTTACCACAAATGACATCAAGTCGCTCTCGGTGAAGCGCATAACAAACCCGACTACTTTCGATTCTCTGCTTCACCCAGTATCTGGAGGCCTGCACGATGCAGCACTAGGCGCTGTTCTAGACAACCCGTGAGCTTCATTAGGCGTTTGAAAGCTCTATCCATTTCGCTGACAATCTTCAAGATGCGGAACATGCGGCCTCACCAGCTTCCTAGGCTGCCCAGGCCACTGCGGCCACATCGAACTGCCTGTACCCGTATACCACCTCACATTCATAGACCAGCTGTTGCGACTACTCCGGGGCAAATGCGCATACTGCCACCAGCTCAAGCTCGCCCGAGTCCAGATCAACGAATTCGTCTCCAAGCTTCGATTAATACGATGCGGATTAGTGCAAGAATCAAACGACATGCACGAGCACATCAACATGGAGAAGGGCAAGACTGGCAAGCGGACTGCTGATGATTCCGAAGACGATGACGACAACGACGACATTATCTCACAGCGAAACAACTACGTGAAGAGGTGCATGAAGCGGGCAGGCATTTCAAAGCATGATGCTAGGATAGCGCGTGACAAAAACGAAGCCATCTCCGACGCGCGGCGACAGGTCATCAAAGAGTTCTACGCAGACCTTGTTAAGCGCAGGACTTGCGGCAACTGCCAGGGCATCAGTCCGACGTACCGCAAGGACCGCGGCATCAAGATTTTCCGCAAGGCGCTTAGCCAAAAGGATAAAACCAAGATGGCGCAAGCAGAGAAGCGCATCCAAAATCCTCTCGACGTCCTCGCCAGACGAGACGCAAATGCGAAGAAGCAGCACGTACATGCAGACGAGGGTGTGGCGGATTTGGACCCAGTTTCCGACGATGAAGGCCTTGATATTGAGGATATCCAACAAGCCGATGGCTCCCTCATTACGACAGAGTCACGTATGGCCCGGAAAGCAAAACCCGCGGCCGAAACCGAGGAAGCTGCGCAAGAGTATGTCAACTCAACGGAAATCAAGGCGGCCATGACCCTGCTCTTCGAGAACGAGTCTGAGATGATGCGATTGCTGTATAGCCCATACGGAACCAAGTCTCTCGTCGATGTGAGCGCCGACATGTTCTTCACCCAGGCCGTTATTGTTCCGCCCAACAAGTTCAGGCCAGAAGACAAAACGGGCGATTCTATTGCCGAGTCGGCCAAGAACAAGCTCTACAAGGGCATCCTCGAAGCTTGCGAGACCATCCGCCAGATCAGCCACGAGATGCAGGGCAGACGTAATGAGCTAGGGTATAGGCAGCGAAATTTCGACGACATGCAGACACAGTTTGTGAACCTGCAGGGTGCGGTGAATGCGCTCATCGATCGTGATGCCAACCCCGTACAGGGCCGCGCTGCGGTGACAAACGCCGACGGAATCAAGCAGGGTCTCGAAAAGAAGGAGGGTCTCTTCCGGAAGAATATGATGGGAAAGCGTGTCAACTTCGCCGCGCGAAGTGTCATCTCGCCCGACCCTAACATTGAGACCAACGAGATTGGTGTCCCTCCAGTATTCGCTATTAAACTCACCTACCCTGAGCCAGTTACCAACCACAACTTCTACGACCTCAAGGAAGCAGTGTTGAACGGTCCCGACAAGTGGCCTGGTGCGCATGCCATCGAGAACGAATACGGACAAGTCATTTCCTTGAGAAAGAAGAACTACGAAGAGCGATTAGCCCTGGCCAATCAGCTTCTAGCCCCTTCGAATTCCTATTCCAATGGGGCAAGGAATAAGAAGGTACATCGTCATCTGAACAATGGCGACGTTGTCATCATGAACCGACAACCGACACTACACAAGCCTTCTATGATGGCCCATCGAGCTCGTGTCCTGCCAGGAGAGAAGACCATTCGTATGCATTACGCCAACTGTAATACGTACAATGCCGATTTTGACGGTGACGAGATGAACATGCATTTCCCTCAAAACGAGCTTGCTCGCGCTGAGGCCATGACCGTAGCGGATACCGATCATCAGTACTTGTCTGCAACTGCTGGAAAGCCCCTGCGTGGTCTGATTCAAGATCATATTTCCATGGGAGTTTGGCTTTCAAACAAAGACACCTTCTTTACAAAGGAAGAATACCATCAGCTGTTGTACTCTTGCTTGCGTCCTGAAGATGGACATACGACCTCGGGCAGGCTTGAGACTGTCATCCCTGCTGTTCTGAAGCCTCAACCTATGTGGACAGGCAAACAGATCATCACGACTGTCTTGAAGAATATCAAGCCTGCAGAGTACCAAGAGTTGACGCTTTCATCCAAGTCATCCACGAATGGCAAACTCTGGGGTGCGCATGCCGAAGAACAGTTCGTCATAGTCAAGGATGGCGCACTATTGACTGGTATCATGGACAAGGGTCAAATCGGACCTGCTGCAGGTGGTCTAATTAACGGCATCTATGAAGCTTATGGAGAGACCATAGCTGGAAGAGCTTTGAGTATCATCGGACGACTACTTACCAAGATGCTACACATTCGCGCCTTCTCTTGTGGTGTTGAGGACCTGATTCTTACAGAAGAGGGAGAAAAGGCACGTTTGGAAGAGCTCAGAAAAGCAGAGAAAGCCGGATTTGAAGTGGCATCCAAGTATGTCACCCTGGATGCTGAAAAAATCGACCCTACCAACCCAGAGCTGCGGCGACGACTTGAAGCAGTCCTACGTGATGACACCAAGCAACACGGTCTCGATCTGCTCACCAACACCGCAAACGGCAAGATTTCTTCAGCTGTTACTGCAGCAGTATTACCTGAAAAGCTCATCAAGTTGTTCCCCAAAAACCAAATGCAGGCTATGACAGGTTCTGGTGCGAAGGGTAGTATGGTTAACGCCAACCAAATCTCATGTAACCTCGGTCAGCAAGTCTTGGAAGGTCGAAGAGTTCCAGTCATGATCAGTGGTAAAACGCTGCCATGCTTTAAGCCCTTTGAAACTAGTGTCCGCGCTGGCGGATACATTGTCAACCGATTCTTGACTGGTATCCGCCCACAGGAATACTATTTCCATATGATGGCTGGTCGAGAAGGTCTTATTGATACCGCTGTCAAGACTTCACGTTCCGGTTACTTGCAACGCTGCATCATCAAGGGCATGGAAGGTCTTCGCGTCGAATACGATACCTCAGTCCGCGATTCAGACGGCAGCATGATCCAGTTCCTCTACGGCGAGGACGGTCTCGACACTACAAAGCAAAAATACCTCAATGACTTCAAGTTCCAGGCTCAAAACTTTTACTCGCTGGCTCAAGCTCTTCACACCGCAGAGGCTTACCCGCGTGTCTCTAGCGCCGAGGCAGCTGAGCACAACAAAAAGGCAGCAAAGAAGGCTAGAAAGGGTGAATTTGCAGCAATGGACCCTGCCACTGCTGTCTACACACCCTCAAGGCATAGTGGCAGTACATCCGAAACATTCCTTCAGGCTAAGCGCGAGTACTGCGACCAGAATCCTGATAAGCTCCTCAAGAACAAGAAGAAGGATGAAGAGGGCGAGATTCTCAAGCGAACTTTCGAGCAAATGCTAGATCTTAAGTACCTGCGATCTCTTGTTGAACCTGGTGAGGCTGTGGGCGTGGTGGCTGGTCAGTCGATCGGTGAGCCTTCAACACAAATGACGCTCAACACTTTCCATTTGGCTGGTCATTCAGCAAAGAATGTCACGCTTGGTATTCCTCGTCTACGAGAAATCGTCATGACTGCTAGTGCGAACATCTCTACACCGTCGATGCAACTGTACCCACACCCTGAGTTATCAAAGGAGGACAATGAGAAGTTTGCGAAGAGTATTACTCGTCTACCCCTCTCAGCTGTGCTCGACAAGGTTACCGTGACCGAGACCTCGGGTACGGGCACTCAATACGGCCAGGCAAGAAGCTATAAGATTCGCTTAGACCTTTACCCAGCGAGGGAGTACACCAAGGAGTACGCCATCAAGGTTCGCGATGTTGCCGAGTCAATTGAGCAGAAGTTTTGCCCTCGTCTACAGAAGATCATCCGTGCCGACCTCAAGAAGAAGGGTCAGAACAAGTCACTCTCTACAGCGAACTCAGCCAGTATTCCCACCATTGGCGAAAAGACTGGTAGGAGTGGTGAGGCGACTGTTGACGAGTCTGAGGAGACCATGCGGGCTGGTCGCGAAGGTGGACCTGAAGACGACGACAGTGATGATGGTGAAGGCGAGAACGACACCACTCATGCCAAGGATCGAGGCAGGCGTGAGGACAGTGTGGCATATGAGGAGCCAGAGGAGGAAGAGCAAGCTGCCAACGACAAGCTCTACCAGGAAGACGGGGTCAGCGACGAGGACGAAGCCTATGGCGGTAGCCCCAAGCCTTCGCGCATTACTTCTCCCGATCCAAACTCCGATGACGAAGACGAAGAAATGCTTGTTTCCACCGATGAAGCTTCTGACATCCGTCGCGACCGCATCTGCAACAAGAACAACGACATTTTCGACTTCACTTTCGACGACCGTAAGGGCGCATTCTGCGAGATGACTTTTGAGTTCCCCATCGGCACACCCAAGCTACTCATGCTCCACCACGTCGAAGACGCCGCCAACTTCGCCACCATCCATGTGATCCCTGGCATCACAGCTGCGCAATTCTCCGCAGCATCAAAAGACGTGCCCGAAAACGTCATCAACACTGAAGGTTCCAACCTGATCGCCATGCGTGAATACGCGCACATCATCGACATGAACCGCACGCTTACAAATGACATTGTCGCCATGCTACACCTGTACGGCGTCGAAGCCGCGCGCGCAACCATTGTCCGCGAGATGCACGCCGTTTTCTCCGGTCATGGTATCAGCGTCGATCAGCGCCATCTCAACCTCATCGCTGACACCATGACTAAGGGTGGTGGCTTCACGCCTTTCAACCGCATCGGTATGAAGGGTAATGTCAGTCCGTTCATGAAGATGAGTTTCGAAACTACTGTTGGCTTCCTCAAGGACGCTGTTCTCGAGCGCGATTGGGATGAGCTTAAGAATCCGTCGGCGAGAATCGTGGTTGGCAGGCTGGGTACGGTGGGTACGGGTGCTTTTGATGTGCTGGCGCCGGTAAAGGTCCGCGATCCGCTCAAGCAGGTTGCCGAGGAGATTAACGATGTTGTTGTTGGCGATGTGCGGGGCAAGCGTGACTCTGACAGCGAGAGCGAGTCGGAAGAAGAAGACGAGGAGGATGATGAGGGTGCTGAGGATGTCGAGATGCAGGATGTTGAGATGCAAGATGTTGACGAGGAAGAAGAGGTTGTGACCGAGGAGCCTAAGAAGAAGGAAAAGAAGAAGAGTAGGAAGCATTAAGCCGAAAGATTCTTATTTAGTTTTATTTTCAGCTTTGTACGTAGCGCTATTTGCTACGAGGTGTTATCTTTTTCCTTTCAAGCATGGGTATGGGCGTTTGTGAAAAGGGTGGTTTAATTTATTGCATGTAGGTCATGTAATTTAGCTTACTGTTGTCAAAGCCGTGAATGATAAAGTCTTCATATAATTCGTGTTATATTATATGACATAATGGCACCATGGGTATCGATAGGGTAGTGCGTAGCGTGGTAAAATGATAAACGCACCATAGATTATTAACGCGGACCTTGTTGTGAACCACCCGTTTTCGAAACTGCAATTAGATGATAATAATGGCCTGCCGCTCGAAAATTGTCAAAATCGAAGCCATCGAGCTCTGGAAAATCGCGACGTTCTCCGTCCGTACGATATCGGCCATATGGATGAGTAAACATACCCAGTCTCTTGAACATGTTTTATGTTCGGCCAGGAATAGCCTGGAGTACAAGTCCCTTGATTTCTTCGGTATGCATTCTTTCAGGGATGCTTGAATTAGGATCACTGTAAGCTGGGGCCGAGGCAAATGAGAAGAGAAAGCGAGTGCCCGCTGGTGACCCTGCGATGCCACCTGTAACTTCAGAAATCGTACCATTCGCCTAACTGGGGATACTGTGTCGCCATGTACCGGTGACGTTGATGTAGGTGCAAGTGACCGGAAAGCCAAATGTAACCGCCGGTGACCTGGCCAAATGGGTCCACGCTGGCTAATATTATTGAAGAATCAATGAACGCTACAAGATCCGTTGAAGCTTTGTACGATCCCATGAAGCGGCCTGACTGGCGATTTGAGTGAGGCTCAGGAGCACGATGATGCTGATTGCTGTTGAACTGCTTCATACTAACAAAACAAGCGTATAGTAGCTCACCCCGGTATGAATGGGAGCAAGGGATTCAATTGCCTGCTTTTCAAGTAGTTGCTCGTGACCAAAGCAAATCCCCAAGAAGGCTACCCTGCCGCAAGCCAGCGAGATAGACGTCCCCTAGTGCCAGAGTTGGCAACAATCAAACAGATCGGCGTGATTGATTCCTATTAAGGTTAAAGGCGGCATAATCGAGTAAGCACTTGACCTAGATGGGAATCAATCACGCCGATCGATTGATTGTTGCCAACTCTGCCTAGTGCTTGGCCAAACTGGTAGGCCAATCCGGACAGGACCGGTAATAGATCTGTGGCGAAGGAAAGTTCGCAGACTGAGTATGCCAGGACAATTTCCAACCAGCGCTGACAGAGAATGATTTTACTAGGTCCTTTGTCGTCTGTATTACTGCCAGAAGCAGGATTTGTATCTAAAGTTGAATCAGTATTTAACAAGCAGCTCAACTTGTAAGGCGTGTTACAGCCCCAGTAATTTCCCAATCCACTCGGTACCTCTTTTAGAAATAGCACATGTTTCGGAGACTGTCCACCTTCCCAGCTGAGCTGACGTCCGAGATAAATCGTTCGAGGTTCCAACAGACGCTCCTGTAGTACCCATCCCAGTTGCATCAAACTTCCATCATTTAGGTGCATAAGCGCCTTTACTGAAAACCCATAGCATTCAAAATGGTGGCCCTGTCGCTAAATGGTAGCGGGAAACGCTTTGCAATGCGTGGGATCCCCCTCGATAAATAGACCCACCGGCAAGTCGGCAGCCAATATGGCACTGAAGTTGCAGTAGGCGTTACTATATTTGGCTCCTATTTTTTTGGATCTCGCTCTTGCAATCGATCTTATCGTCTTCGCTCAGGCACAGAGCATCGATCCAAAGACGATCGATCTGTAGTGTGCGACAGAGCTCAATGGCCTCCTTGAATACAGGCGGAAGGGAAGTGATAGTAATTTCATGCTTCATGACGATCAGGTTTTCCCGCAAAAGTCTCGGCATGTTTTCATCTTTCCATCTATGACTAAGGGTGGTATACGTTTGATTGCAGGTATCTGTGCTTTGCGTGACGACTTGTTCCGCGTGTGCAGGCAAAATTATGTCGATCAAGCGACTAGGTCGCAACCCGGTTTGGAAATAACATTTTCCCGGGTGACATTATTGGTGATATTCGGAATAGTCACTCAGCCATGCTTTGATCAATTCCAGACTTGAAGGTTCTCTAGCGTTGCGCGGAAGGGGCGCAAGGTTGATAAAGACAGGAAGTATACTTGACTCCCCTGAAAACTCGTCACCTACTACTTTGTACTTATAGTTCACGATGCTACTGTAAGCATCAGAGCGAAGCCCGAAAGGGATCCGGTGCTCATAAGGAACTAGTACAAGATCGAAGTCAGACGACAGCCTCATCATGACCTCGGTATAGGGCTTTTGATGCTGTCTGTATTGCTGAACAAGTCTAACCGATGTATCGCGATAAGCACCAAGTTCAATGGGCCGCTATCCCGTTGGCGAATTTCGCGACGCGTGGATGGGATGGAATCCCGAATCTATGTGCATATCGGACATCCTTGTGTTCGGGCTTTAGATACCTCATCTTCTAGGATCGATATCCGAACTTGGTCGAAGAAATTGCCTTTGAAGCGATAATCCTCGGGACGTATAAGAAGATGCCGACACCTGCTGCACAATGAGGCAACAGGCTCGTGGCAAAGCGCGGAAGAAGTTGCTGTCGTGGACTGTGGTAAGGTATGCTGTAGCATCGCTTCCGGTCAAGAGACACGATGCACATCTCCCGTCAACTCTAGCAGGATCCTGGGAAGACTAGTGTCGCAATGTGTTCCAAGCGTCCGAACCAGTCTCTAGAACCCTTGGACGTATGCAAGCTGACTTGCAAACAGGTGCGGGGCAATGCGGCAGGCTCCAGAAGCAACAGCAAACGACGAGGTGTAGGAGCAAGAAGTGGAACCTGTTCGAGGCCATCGACTGGTATCCTTTTTGCTTTTGACCGGGATATGAACGACGCGATAAGGTGAAGGTTCCGCGGAGTCAGTAGGGTACATAGCAACTGTAGCCTGCCGGCAAAACTCGCTACACGAAGCATTGAGTTGCCTTTTTTACTCGTACCGTACTATAACATCAGCAGTAGTTGGCGTTTCGTAATAGCTCAAGTGCGGCGTTCTCCTCTTGCAGGGGCAAGTATGTCGTATGTCGTCAAACTAGCCTCAACAAACGGCAGCGATCATCGATGCCAACCTCCTCGCTTAGCCTTGGGATCAGCAACACTGCATAAGCACGTGAAAGCGACCGTTTTCGTGAAAGTGGCGTGGACATGGGTTGCCGCATCCTTCCCGGTATTCCCGCCTGGTCGAGAAGGGATGCCGATTATCGAGGCTCGGTGACAGGGGCATACCGCGGTTGTACTTGGACTCGGTAGCATCTGACTGTGGGTATCGTGCCTCGTGACAGCCAAGTCACGACAGAGAATGACTGACGGAGATTTTCTCTGCGAAGCTCAGCCGCATCACCAGATCCTAGAGAGCTCGAAACAGGTAGACGCCCTGAGTAAGTGTGCTCAGAATGCGCATAGAATACGCTTCATACCCTCGACCGTAACCCCACCCGTCGTCGTCTGAAAATCCAAACGGGGGTACGACTCCACTTTCACATGCGATATACTAGCCCTGAACAACTCTGTTCGAGGACCTGGAACGGGGCCTCAACACACTCGACCGAATAGCGATAGAAGACGCGCGCCTTGCAGCAGGAGTCTGCATTCCTGCTGCACGACGAGAGTACCGACGCGGCACGTATGACGGAGCAAGCGCCCGCGACCGATCAATGGCAAGGGCGAGATTGACGACGTGATAAGGAAAACCCAATTGCGAGGCGGGAAATGCACGAAGCCTGGTTCCAATGCAGTGCCGCTTACCCACGGTAGAGTTTCAGCCTAGCAATTGGGTCTCTGGGAAAGATAGCTGACGCGCATGAATGGATTCGATGCTGGATACGACGATACGAGCCGATACCAAAGCGGCATACAACCGGGTAGCTCACCACCATTGCACAACCAAGGTCGCGAATGGCGTCGCTTCCCGAGGGCGGGAGAGCGTAGCTGGCGTTATCTGACGTCGCAGTGCCCTGACTGGCCAATGCGTTGTTTCTTTCACATGCCAGGCACTGGTTGAGAAGGCCTTGCATATTGCAGCCCTGTCCCTCAACGCATTGCCCAATGTCGCGATCTTTCTACATGCGCCAGACAGAGTGTAAGACGCGGGGCGAGTGTAAGACGCGGGGCACGCATCATGAACGACGTGTTGCGGCTTGCTTGTGCAACTCCCGGCATGCATCATCTCCGCACTGCTCTATCTCAATATTTGAGACGAAACGTGCTGCGAAAAGCGCTGCGAAAAGCGGACAGAGAGAGTGACGTTTTGGCAGGGACCCGCCTTCATAATATTTGCCGATTCGATTATCGATAAGCCCGCTTTCACATGCTATTTACTCATTGCATCGATTCACTCCCAGCCCACTAAAACCACGCCGTTATTAGCAAAGTCCCAACCAAACTCAGTCACATCATAGCGTTGGGCCTTATAATAAGGTAGACGGGGGCCCTTCCAGTTTTGTTTACGTTACTGTTACTCCTCCACTGCCTCTCTATTCAACAACTTCTCTCCTCCACTACAGTAAAGTCGCAACACTGCATATTTGCTACTGCGGTTCATGGCGCCTCACGCTACTGACGACGGCAACATGAGCAACAAAGAAATGACTCTCACCAACGGTGACACACCCAGCTCCAAAGTTCTATCGGTATGTACTGCCCACTCGTTCCTGATCATGAACACTCCTCTCCCCAGCCTCTGCATTGCCTTTCCAACCTGCACCATCTGGCTATCACAACGAGCAAGAGCACCCTCAAATGCGGAGTCGAAAGCGTGATTTATTCGGCCCTGTAAAATGGCGCACAAGGCCAACAGTTACAGCCGTGGAATGCCATTCCAACCAATCAATCCCGCACACCCTCTCCCCCCTAACCCTAACCCTTCCCAAAGCCATGCATGTCAGACAGTCGATCAGAGCATAGAACCACACAACTTCAACACTCGCAGCCACCAGCAGAATCAGTTTCAAGACCGCGACTAACAATACACCAGCACCTCAACTCGTATCCTGTAGTCCACGACAGCGTCGAAACCTTCAAGACGAACCCCCTTGGCTCGCGCGCCCTCTCCCTTGCTACCAACACGTACAACAATGTCGTCGCACCCTTCCACCCCTACCTACGTACGCCCTATTCGTACGTCTCGCCATATCTAGCCCGCGCCGACCAGCTCGGCGACAACGGCCTGTCGACACTCGAGACGCATCTTCCTATCGTCAAGGAAGACACCGAGCAACTCAAGAAGTACGCCTACTCACCCGTCACCTATGTACAAGGCACGTGGCAAAACGAGTACAACAAGACACACTACAACAACGACGTAGTCAAGATGGGTGTCGCGGCTGTGAGCTTCGAGCTGAGGATGTTGAGCGATGCGTGTGATGTTGTTCTCGCATATCTGAACAAGGGCAAGGAGCAGACGAAGAAGAAGGTTGATGAGGTTAACCAGTAGGCGAGGAGACGGCAACTGATGAGCTTGTTTTCCTCGGTGTTTGTGTCTTTTTCTTCGTGGGCTGCGCGTTAGCAAAGGCCGATTCCTGGGCAAAGCAGAAGCGTTATTTAATGCGTGATCGTTATTTTTTTTTCCCTTCTTCATTATGCCTGTTTTAGGTATTGTTCATATTATCGGTGGCGTGGGCTTCCATTTGGTAGAGGTAGATCAAGTAATGACCATGATATCCCCTTGAACAGAAAGTCTGCGAGAATGTTCGTGATGCTCGTGACAAATGTTGAGCCTATCTAGGCTGGCATGCTTCATATCCCGCGAGGGTGAACGCGTCCGTGGATATTCAACTTTAGCAGTTCATCACACCGACGATATGGTAGTGTCGTCGCTCATGTCGATCGGAAGGTCGCGGGTCAATATCCGTGATACCAAGGTTGTTAGTAACATGTGCCTGTCATGGTCAACATCCAACACAGGGAACAGAGGCCAACGAGAAATTCATGTGCATTTCATGAAGTTCGTGAATTGAGCCGGATGCCGGATTTTCATGCTTTGATTATCAAGCCGAAATACACGCCTGAATGGCAGGCCGGATTTGGGGTCCTGTCATCCTATGATATCCACCGACATACTCATGCAGGATCTTCCGTGTCAAATCATGCCCATCTGCGCCCAGCCGTAACCGAAGGAAAGCTTAGAACTGTAAGGGAGTGAAGAACCACCTGTTCTTTCCGGACTGGTATCGCTCCTCGAATGCCTTCTTGACCGTCTTCTTGGCCTCCTCCCGTTGCGAGACCTCCTTGAATGTGTCGGCGGAGACGACGCCCTTGAGGTTCTCAAGCTCGATGGTGTAGCGGGTAGGCATGATGTGGGTGTCTGCGCCTGTTAGTGCCTGTTCCTCCTTCCAGCCTCATGTCCACGTACAGTTGACCTGCTTGACGAAAGGCTTGACCTTGCTCTTCTTGGCCTGCTTGGTCTTTGACATGCGGCGGGTGACCTTGGAGGGGTACGTCTCGACACCGGCAACGAGAGCGTGGGGGAAGGGGTGCGACTTGGTGCCGTTGTCGAGGGGTGAAATGATCACACACTTCTTTCCGGCATAGCGGCCCCGGGTGATAATCTAGGCGAACTGTGAGTGAATGCGACTGAGCGGGTTCGAGCGACTCCAACGTACGACAACGCGTCCGACCTTGAGACTGAAGATGGCATATTAGCAGCTTTTCTATCGCATGTTGCAGCTCCTCGTAGAAACAGGAATTGGCGTCCCGCGACACCCCGGGTCGAGCATCGCGGTGCGCCAGGAGGGAGGGAGAGAGATGATGGTGCGTAGACTCGGGAGGGCACTCACAACTTCATTTTGGCTGTCTCCGGGTTAGTGATGGGTTACTTCGTCGTGGAGTTCGAGGTTGTCGTCTAAGGAATTTGCGCCAGGTGTGCGCGGCAGCTCGCTAGATTGTTTGGCCGGCACCGCCAAACTAAGCCTGTTAGCGCCATCGCTGGTTGGCTGGCCCCACCCTTGCCTCCAGAAATCTTGAAGACCGGCCAAAAGTTCGCGACGGCGACACTGGCAGAGCCGGACAAGCAGGACGACCTCCAACATGAAGATCAAGACCCTCAGCCGGTCCACGGCCTCGACTCAGGCGCCTGGCTCCAATGTCGCAAAAGTCACGAGGAATTTGGATCCCAACCAGCACCCCTTCGAACGCGCGCGAGAGTACACCCGAGCCCTCAATGCGACAAAAGTCGAGCGCATGTTCGCGCAGCCATTCCTTGGCAGTTTTGAGCCTGGCCACGTCGACGGTGTATATTCCTTCGCAAAGGACCCAAACTCCCTCGAACACTTTGCCAGTGGCAGCGGTGACGGCATCGTCAAAGTCTGGGACTTGACCGGCAGGCAGGAGAAATGGCAGGCACAGGCGCACGAGAATCTTGTCAAGGGCATGTGCTGGACACGAGACAGGAGGCTGATAACCTGCGGTTCGGATCGCCAAATTCAAATGTTCGAGCCATATACCCAACAGTCTAGGTCTGCGCCCAAGGCAACCTGGCATGGCAGCTCAGCCTTTACGTCTGTATCCCACCATCGTTCGCTGCCGACCTTTGCCGCCGGATCCAGCGTCATATCATTGTACGACACATCGAGGACGTCTGGTGCACCAGTCTCGAGCCTTGTATGGCCATCGGTACGTAATATCCTTGTTTCAAATGCCTATGGTGCCCATACTGACTGCACGCTAGGCTATTGATACCATCACAGACGTCAAGTTCAACCAAGTCGAAACATCAATATTAGCATCATGCGCGACCGATCGAGCTGTCATTCTGTACGACGCGCGCACAAACTCCCCTCTACATCGCACTGTTCTCAATTTTGCGGCCAACTGCCTGGCCTGGAATCCGATGGAGGCCTATAACTTCGCTGTTGCTTCAGAAGATCACAACGGGTACATTTTTGACATGCGCAATATGAAGCGCGCATTGCAAGTCTTGGTAAGCTCCCTCACAGCCTCTCCTTTCCTATTGAGAGCGCATGCACTAACTTCACGCAGAAAGGACATGTTGCGGCTGTAATGTCGATTGAGTTCTCCCCAACCGGCGAGGAACTCATCACTGGTAGCTACGACAAGACTATTCGTCTTTGGGAGCGACAAAAAGGCCAGGCTCGGGATATATACCACACAAAACGAATGCAGCGCATCTTCTCAGTCGCCTGGAGTCCTGACAACAACTACGTCCTCAGCGGATCAGATGACGGCAACGTCCGCTTATGGCGAGCAAAGGCGTCGGAAAGGCAGGGTGTCAAGTCATTCGCGCTCCGACAGAAACTTCAATACGAGGAATCGCTCAAGGAGCGATACGCACACATGCCAGAGATCAAGCGCATCCAGAAACATAGACATCTCCCAAAGACTGTCAAGAAGGCTGGTGAGATCAAGAATGAGGAGCTCAAATCTCTCAAGAGAAAGGAAGAGAATGAAAGGAGACATACGAAGAAGGGCGAAGTCAGGCGGAAGGCCGAGCGTGAGAAGATGATCCTGGCACGTGAGCAATAAGAAGTTATGAAGGGGTCCTACCATATTTCCTGCATAGCGTTGGCGTTTTCGTATATTCGTAAGAGGCTTGGGGGCTATCAGATACCACATAGGTGAGTGCATATGGTAGGTGGGAAACATACGGGTATCCATTGAAGGCTATTTCGATACTTTCAAAACGGAGCTTATTCATCTGCACTCGAACTGGAGTCTCAGTCATTGTCACACGTGACTTCGTGTAGTTGCGTCATGCCAAGGTTCCACCAATGCATAGGGCATGAACGCTTCAAAACCCTCCCATAACGGTTACTGTTCCTATCCTTACGTATATCATACATTGAAACATTATGTACACATTCCCAGTCCGATGCTAGCTCATGACAAGAGTCACGTTCTCCAAGGGTACCTCCTACATAAATAGTCATGCCTTCCACCACAGCCCTCCAAACCCAAGACACAAAGTTCACTCAACTTGGGCTTTAAAAATATATTGTAAACAAAGAGCAGGTATGCTGTTACACCTTCTCTCGATAAGGCATCAGACCAAAATCGGGTCTTGGTGCTTGTCCATGGGTATCCCCGATTATCCTATATGTACTTCTGCTTTTCCTTCATATCCCAAACTGCACGCATCGTTGAATGAGGAAACGAATCTTGGAACAAAGGAATAAAAAACATGCACTGATAGCAAAGCAGGTGGCGCTATCTCATTCCCCTCTTCCCATCGACTGTACCACTCTTCGTGACGGACCTCCCTGGCTACGGTACCAGTGCACCGATCCCGCAAAACGACAAGTTAAGCGTAGGAACAGAGGTTCTGGAAGCACTCAAGTCTGCAATCGCAGAAGCGCAATCCAGAACCAACAAAGACGTGAAAGTCATCCTAATTGGCCATGATCGTGGGGCGAGAGTCGCGCACCACATCACAGTCGGCGGCGTGCAAAGGTAAACATATTAGGCCTGTGTTTGACCGACATTGTAAGTTTTTTTTCTCCTTGGATTTCATGCAAGATGGGCATGAGGTGTTGAACGAGAGAATAGGTCCCCGTACCAACGCAATGGCAACACTTCACCAGTCCGGCTACTGCCGCAAAAGAGATATCAGGATACTTCCACTGGCCGCTTCTTGCCAACATTGATTTAGCGAGTCGTATGATAACTGCATTTGGCGCGTTGAAGTGGTGCCAGGAGATGATAGTGCGATGGTCCGGTAAGAATGCTTAGGTGTAGAGGCGTTGAAGGCGGATGATGCGTTGTCGCTTTATGGTGAGTCATTCGCGCAGGAACATACGTTGAAAGCGAGCTGTGTGGATTACAAAGAGGGAGCTACGACGGATGCAGAGAGGGAGAAGGAGGGACAGAAGGAGGGACAGAAGATTGGGGCTCCGCTTTTGTTGCTGTATAGTCAGGCGGGGATAGGGAGTCGCTTTACGTTTCCGGATGTGTGGAAAGAGTGGGTGGCTGAGGTTATTGATGTCCAACACCATAGACTGGAGGATGGAATTGGGCCATTTTGGGGCGGAGGAGGCGCCGAGGGAATGTGCGGACGTGATTGCAAAGTGGATCGAGAAGGCGTCTAGCAGATGAGCAACAAATGCAGAGGCTCATGCTGATAATATTTGCAGTGCATGTTTTGGGGAAATATATGTGCAGAGCTAATCGTATTTGTTTGTCATGTAATGTTGTTCAAGAGTAGTGAATTACCTACCTCAACTGGCGAGCCCGATTATTGACGACTCCTCAAAGGGAGCTTCTCTCATGCCACTGTACTAGTTGCGGCGCTCGTCACGTCCCTGCGAACGTGGAATTACATCTTTTTTATGCCTGGTATCGATCTCTGTCTTCCTTCTGATACTTCCAACGTTGGAGATATACTCAAATGTTTCTCTCTTCATTGACAATTGGTTTGGCTGACTGAGAAACTTTGTTGTCGGCTGTGATCGATAACGAAATGGAAATCCATTGGACTTTGGGAAGTTCTGAAGGTCATACCTTTCCTCATTCGGATCCTTGACCAATTTGCGGAGTTGCTTCAGTATGGCGAACTCAACCTTCAGCTTCACTGTATCCAAAGCTTTTGAAACTGCACCATACTCCCTAAAACGCCATGAACTCAGGGGTCACAATGCAAATATCGATGCAGATGATGAAGACGTTGGCTAGAAAAAGGAGTTTGATGCGTCGATGGGTTCCTTTCCTCTGGAGGCGCTCTCCAATCTGCAAGATGCGTACGGCTGCGAACAGGTAGGCGACAGATATGATGGTATCTTGCGAAGTGAGAATCGCAACAGTAACCCTTTCGTACAACTCGAGGGATCTATAAGTCGGGTCGATTGCGTTGTTCTTCACTGCCTAGTAGATACATTCAGCTACGACGCAGAAGCCATCAAGTAGAGGTCAGTAAGCAATTGTTTTTGAATACCATCGAGCAAGAATAAAAGGCATCTTATGATGACCCTCAACCACGTCGCTTTGGTGATGCAACACGAACAAGATTGGACCTTCGATGGGTGTTGTACAGAAAAGGAAGCACCGTAGATACTCCGCGTTGCTTGCGCGTAGGACCCAAGGAGGTTTACGGCGCTTTCACGCCGTACCCGCTGCACACCATAGGTATATCTGCCGGGTCCATAAAGTCATGGGCTTTCTACGTGGGTCGGTTGCGCGGGTTTTGCTGCGTGATATACCGACAGTCTCTACGTTGACAATAAAGCGATCTCAAAGTGGTTGCACAGAAGACATGTACTTCAGCGCTGATACTATGCAGTTTTCCTGATTTTGGTCGCTTTGGTCGCGTACGGAGAAGATGCGTGGAGAGGTAAGGTGGACGGTCCCCATTCAGCGGGACGTGAGCCGCCCGCGGTCCCTTCGCGTGGGACGGCCCTAAAAGGCTGCAGCCGTCTTTCCCGGCTCTCCCCCACCCGCATGCCCTGCGTCTACTCAGAACCACGCGTCAACGCAGAAAGCATCGCAGAAAAGCCGCATTGACCTCATCATACATAATTGATGGAGCGGGTCAACACAAACAGAGATCTCTTACGCTGCCCTGGGAAAACAATCCCATCACAATCACGCTGGGCCAGCCGGATCCATGGATCGTCAAATTAATCGCTCGGGTCTATATTGACATACTATTGTCATGATAACAAGCCAATAATCGCACAGAGCGGTGAGATTAGTATCGTTACGGCTTTTCGGCTTAAATCCAATGGTGATGACAAGCTTCGCATGCTGTGGTCTGAGTTTGTGAGGATATCCTGCCATCTGGGACCCCCACCCCGAGCTCTTCTTCTCTTCCTCTTGCACCTCAGTCTCAGCGAATGGAGAAATCGGCCGGTTCTCATGCGTTTCTTTACTATCACATCCTGGCTTCTATGCGCCTTTCATCGCTCACTTGCTGTGGAGATAACTGACTTCAAGCTCGCCGCATCGATGCTGACCCCAGCACTCTCCAAGGATGCCACTGTCACATTCCCATGGGATCCTCGATGGGAAGAGTTGCAAATCCGCGGCTCCTCGCCTCGCTCCCTCTTTGCTCTTGGCAAATATGCTGGTGAGTCTGGGCCTATATTTCACACACCCCGGCAAGTATTACCAAAAGGCTGATCATTTCTGTCGTTAGTTACTGGGCTTTGCCAGTGTGTATCTGTAGCAGGCCCGCTACTGGGGGTGGCCATAGTCTGCTTCAGAATCAGTATGGCTATGCTGTCGAGGGTCTGGTCTCTGCGCGTGTGGTTGTCGCCAGCGGCGAAGTTGTCGAAGCGTCTCGGACGAAGAACACCGACCTATTCTGGGCGCTGCAAGGAGATGGGCATAACTTCGGAATCCTCACCAGTCTCGAAGTAAAGGTCTACGACGTACCCTCTGATTGGACCGTTTAATCACTCGTTTGCTCAACGGAGAAAGTCGAGGCATTGTTCAATCTGATCAACGAGTTTGAAGACCCGTCTTTCGAGCGGCCAGCGAAACTAGCGCTCACTGGAGTGTTTGTGAGAATCCTTGCCGTCGATTCGGCCAACATAAGTAGTACCTCCACAAGGAAGATCGAAAGTTCTAACTCTTTATAAGCCCGTGGTTGCGTATACCGTCGCATATGAAGGCTCTGAGGCTGAGGCCGAGCCATATGCTGCACGCTTCAAAGCGCTTGACCCCATCTCGACCACGGTTGATACCAATATCAACTATGTCGAACTGTACACAGTGACTGGGAACAACCTATCAAGCCAAGCTTGTACACAAAACGAAAACGTCTTAGGCGGTGGTATTTCCTTACCTACTTAGGACATTCAGGGTGTACGCGAAGCTTTTACGATATTTGCAGACATCACAGCTGATTCTCGTTTCGATTCTTCCATCACGCTTCTGGGAAACTACGACATGCAAGGGGTGCGCGCCGTCGACACTTCGTCTACTGCATTACCGCCTGGAGAGCGTGAGCTGCCTATCCTCGCAAGTCCGGTGCTATGGTGGGCTGGTGATGACGAGGAAACAACGAAAGATGCTCATGCATACACACGTGCGGTGCGCGATGCACTGTATAGGGGCGTAGACATCGACTCCGACCAAAAGCGACACTGCTACGTGAACTACGCGAATGGGAAAGAGCCAAACCCTGAGATGTATGGGTACGCGGCCAGACTCGAGAAGTTGATGGAGTTGAAGCATGAATGGGACCCGGATAGCAGATTCAGGTACTATAACCCGATAGTTTAGACATGACAGAGAGTCACGGTAGCAAAATACGAGGTTTTGGGAAATCAGATGTGTTACTAAACTAGTGCATCCTGGAGGTACTCGCTGGTCTCAAAAGCGTCTACTGCATGCCCTAAACAGCAGTGCGGCGAACACAGCGCGAAATTCTAAAATCCGGATAAAAAAGCGTGAGTACTGCGATGCTATCCAAGCCACTTCATGACGGCGTTGTCGTCCGCCGGAGTGATGCTTTCATCATCCTTCTAGCCGGGGTCATCTGACTTTGGTACCCACCCCAGATATCTTGCCAACACATCCTATGTCAGCTCCACCTTGGAACTCTCCACCTCCACCCCCTGACTCCTCTCGCTCCATCTCTTCCTCAACAGCCAGCGCGGAGATCTTCGCAGCACTGTGTAGCTGTATTATGGACATTCTAAAGGCACCAGCTACTTCCACGCTCAAAAACGCCTTTGTAGTGGAGACTTTGGCCCTTGGCCCAAAACCGGCCGAGAAATTTTTCTCAACCAGTTTCCACACACATAAACCCTCCCCCAAGGTTTCCGAGTCGATCTCTTCAACGGTATGCTTGCTAGTACTAACCGTGATCTGTGCGTGTAGTGATTCCCGTGTTTCTCGCTCACCCAAAACACTTTCATCGAACAAACCTGCTTCGTTGCAGGCTGCTCCCACTCTGAGCCACTCTGCCTCCTCCAGCATATACAGCCTTACCTGGCGCTCTGGCTGCTGGCACACGATATGAAGCTGCTCCGCAGCTGGAAGCGCATCTCCTAGTACTGACCAGATATCCGACCAAGCGATGTTCAAGAACGCGGATTTGATGGGCTTTATGATGATTTGTAGTATCATCTTCCGGTGGTCTATGGAGAGGGTTTCTTCATCCTCTGGGCCCCAGATGGGGTATAGTGTGAGGGAGAGAGAGGAGAGCGCTGTGGCCTGCGCTTCCTTTTCGTCGAAGAGATGAGGGGGGAGAGGCGAAACGCGCGTTACGTCAAATTATGCTTCGTTGCAGTCGACTGTTGCTGTATTGGGGAGGCTCTCAAGCCAGATCATGTCGCGGAGCTCCTTGGGGAGCTTGGACAAGGATGTGAAGGTAGACATGATGGTGGTGGTGATGGTACGGTTGTAATGGTGTTGTCAGGGGTTCTGATACTGGTTCATTCCTGAAGAGAGACTTGTGGTATGTGATTGAGAACGATGTCGCTGGTTAGAATTTAGAATAGGGAAATCGCCCCTTATAAAGGGTTCCGGAGTTTGAAGTTCGGTACTGTAAAGGTGGTACTTGGAAAAATCTCTAGCGAAAATATCTCTACACAGTGTCTACCTCCACGCTGGCCTATCACCGACGCCCTTAAGGCAGCAAAGTGCACGGTATCCGCCCAGTACATCCATGCGAGGCTTCCCACCGTTCATTCTCGCAGGCTGTCCTATCATCGCTTCGCGATATGTCTGCGTATGATAATCGGAAAAACTCACCGAACGCAACTCGAAGACAAAAGGCTGACCAGGTACAGTAGCCAAGATGTCTATGGGGTTCCCAGCTCTATGATTTGTAACCCCAATGTCCGTTACAGGCTCAGTCGGCATGGAACCCATCTTGGCCCGTGTACGTAATGAAGTGTGACAGTGGTGTCTCGCTGATTGGTGGCCACATATACATACCATCCAGTGGTACACGACACCTTATCAGAGTCACGTTGAAGTTCAGGCACGAAAACCCATATGATTGCAGTTAGAAGCCATGGTGCAGGGAGACTAAGAGAGGAGGAAGGTAGATATGATGACGGCACCGCGGAGTTGACGCGCATCTAGCATGGCTTATGGGGCCCATGTGTGCGCGCGACGACGCTTTCCGCGTTTTGGAAACCCCCCACAGTACTCCAACCTTGTGGTGTTGACCTTCTTCACCATCAACGCCGCGTCAAAGCAACGGAAGAATCATACTGACGGCTCATCGTATCGACCATCCCTTTTTTTCATGCAACCAAGCAATCTACCAAGCAATCTACCAAAACTGTGACCAAGCTTGGGCAGTTGCGTATGCGACAATTCTGACAGGATTTCAGATCCCGTCGAACAAGACAGGCTTAGTAGCCGTGTCTGGGCATGCTGCGAAAGCCAGGATATCATATCGATACTACGATGTACGGAGTAAGCTTGTTGGAATATAAGGCCTCGTCTCCGTTATGGTAGGAGAAGAGGACTATCGGCTGCCTTACCATCGACTCTTCCAGCGGACATCAAGGCCACCATTTGCTGAATCCATTCAGCATGTCTTCCGACGACACCCTTGAAAAGCAAGTCTATTCTAGAGCTAATGCTAGGAATGAGGACGACAAGCACATGAATGAGGCAGCTCTGTTCCTCGCTGAGGCTGATGGCCAATTTTTGATACTCTACATCAGTTACGCCGTCGGCAATATCATCCGACCAACGATGTTTCGTGCCGAACAGCCTTCTGCTATATACCTATGGAGTGATCTAGATGCTGCTCTGCTTCTGCGTGGATCGAACTAATGGCCATATACAGGGCTTTATGTGTCTTTCAAACTCGTGGGGTCGTCACATCAACAGTTCAAATTGTGATGGAGATGCGGCAGTTGGGAAATCCCGTGAGATCACCAATCCGAAGCAGGAAATAGTCAAATACAGGACATGAAGATGCTAAAGAGGTACCGCGTCAACTCCTACCTAGCATCACTCCTGATGGATGAAGAAAAGGTATCAATCTATTCTCATCAAGACATGGGTGCGCAAAAAGGTATCCTCTAGCAACATAGGAATGCCTCAGAATCCCTCACAACATTTTCCTGCATTCCCACCATAGTCTGCAGGCAAACTCTCTCAAGCGAACGATATATGACTTGTCGCTCTAGTTCCAGCTTCGGTAGATATATACTGGTCTCTTCTCTTCTAGAGGTTCTGATGGAGGAACTCAAAGATATTCTGGCCGACTTGTCTACTAATCCCCTTGCACATGCCTAAGATAACCTCCGCGCCCATCTCGTTCAGGTCATGATTGGGTCTGCGAAATTCTATAATGACCTTGCCATGGGTCACAGGGCGAACATAACCATGTTTGTGGTTTGAGAACCACTCGTAGCAGAAGTAGCATGCAGGCTTGCTACAGCCGATGTACTTGTCATTTGCGACGAAATTGTAATCTTGACGTTTGCTAAACGCATCGGCAATCTGTAGTTCCGCATGCACTCTTATTACAATTCGGCTTCTTTCTGCCGATGTCATCTTGGTTTAGATAGGTCGTTCTCCGGCTCGGCCGAGCTGGTAGAGGCGGTTGAATGCTTGCTCGGCTTGCAGCGGTTCCTTATATTTGGAGTCGTTATAGATGTCGTTCAGGATCTCATGATTCATGTGTTTCGAGTCAAGGCTCATTTCCTTTACTTCAGGCGCCTTAGCTGGTTCTATCTCAGAAATTCGACAAAACAGAAACGGCCTTACTCGTGGCTTCAACCACCATGTTTGCCTTCTCGCGCGTTGCACCGATGCGTCAAATGTAGTATGCTAGGTTGCAGAAGTCGTCGTTCGGTTGAGTCGATCTATTCTTGACTCTCTGTAACTCTTCGGCTCGCATCTCAAAGCAGATATCGATGTAGTTCTCGGTAGGCAGAAGGTTGTACGTATCTTGGCGAATATTCAACTTATTCCGCAAGGTTTGAACTTACAGAAGCCAGTAAAGGTCTGCATCAGCCTCACGAGTCTCATACCCTCTTGGTCTTCACCGCGTTCCGCCAACTTCACCTTGCATTTTTGTGCATGAGTCCGCACCCTATCTTTGTACCATTCTATCCTTTTGTGACACTGTTGCAAGGCCAACCGAAGCACGCCTTCTTTGGTGTCGACAATATTCTTCTTCGTTATTGATTTGGGTTGAGACTCCATCTCTGATGCGTTCATTCGCTGCCAGCAAGAGGATACTTTGATTGCTATTGGGAAGGCTTCGTCATGTCGTAGGCGTGACCGTCTTGCCGCCTTTCTCTATATCGCAGAGGTATGCAAATGAATCTAGAAAGCCTCGCCGGGCTTCATGTATCGCGTAGCTTTCGGAGCGCTTCCTTCGCTCATTTTTTCCCTTGGAGTTTGCGAGGAGCTCGTAGAGACTCATTTGGGGATACAATGTGGTTTCTTCGACCTCTTGGATTCATTTCCTTCTTTCTCTCATGGCACGCGGATCACTGGATGGCGCATTCATCTCCGCCAATCCAAACTGCTGCTGTCGAATCGTGGCCAGTGACTTTGACCGGCTAGAGAGTATATTGAGGCAGCGGTAGAATAGGAGATTGTATTCAGGAGTGGAGAACTAGAAACACGTGTGGGAGGATATGGGCCTTGGATAGAAGCCCGATCTATGTATGGCGAGAGGCGAAGATTTTTCACGAGTTTCGATCGTCTTCTGCGGACTTGAATGATGGGTTTCGCCCAATTAGAAGAAGGCGAGTACATACATTGCATGATGGCACGTAACCCATCGGTATACTTCCATATCTAGCGCAGCAAGAGAGTACGAAGTGGCACATCCATTAGATACTCGGCACATCGATTACTGCTAGTTATATCTATGGGTACCTATGTAGACTTTTCTGTGCGTTCTAGCAGCCTCGTCGAAGAGCGTATAGCAGTGAAATCTGTGCGTGCTCTTGTCCAATGCATGTCTGTTCGGCCTCATATTTCCCCCAGCTCTTAGGCATCAATACTTTTCCTCTTTCGCGTCAGTTTCTCAGCTTCAAGAACGCCTCCAAGGCCATTTGCAGCTGAAGCCTTGTCCGTCTTCCACATTCTACTACCCTGGGGAGCAGTGTTGGCTAGCGCGCATTGTGATAGGCTGGATAATCCAATCCTCCAACCAAATCGCTGATCGGTCTGACCCCACCGCAGGCAGCCAACCGCCCAGACTCCGTGTCACAACCTTGTGAACTTCGATATATAAGTGCCTTTCCCTTGAGAAAACATTCTTCTTAAATATTCCAATCAACAGACTACACCCGCCTAAAATATTTTCTGCCCTTACAATGACTTCCGCCCTCACTTCCCTGCCTTCCAACTTCCAGCTGCAAAGTCCTCTCTTTGGCATATTACCAGGAGAGATTCGCAATGAGATCTTTGAGCTAGCACTTATGCGGTATGAAGACGATGCATCAGCCTACCCCAAAGACTCGTACTGGTACCGTCCAGGTTTCTCCGGACCGCTCAAAGGAAGCAGTGCGCTTCTGCGCACGTGCAGACTAGCGTATGCAGAAGGCCAGAAGGTGTTTTTAAGAGAGCTAGAATGGGCGTTCTGGTTCAGTATGTGAAGTCTGCTCTCGAGTCCATGTGTAATTCTAACGCTCACATTGCAGATCGTGGCCCAGAGGGCCGCACGTACAATAGTGCATGCGAAGACTTCTTCCGAAAGCTGACCCCAGGAGCTGCAGAGTCGCTCCAAAAAGTCCGCTTCTTCACACAGATGTACTGGCTCGAGGATGGTGATAACACGTTTTACTTGTTTTCTTTACCACAGTTTCGTCCTACGCAACTCACCATCACGATCCGATACTCAGACTGGTGGAACTGGGAATACAACGAACCACTGCATATGAAGGAAGCTTGGCTGCGTTACTTCAAAGGGAGTCCCGGCTTACGCGAGCTCAGGGTCGAATATGAGACGCTGAGCTGGAAGAAGGAAGAGATGATGCGCATCATTCGGCGGAATAAGAATTGGAAACTCCCGGTGAGGAGGGAAGGTGGTGACTTGAAAGCACACGAGCTAGAGGGCTATCTCAGTGCTGAAGATACCCAGCTCGAAGAGTGGAAGTGGAACGGACCAAGCAAACTGGATGGCGAGACCTGGGCTCACCATGGTACTGCCGATACCATTGAGTATACCGTTGTGACGGACACGTGGAGGTTTGTCGAGGGCGAACTTGGCGAGAAGGAGCTCGAAGACCGACTGAAAGATATGGCGGCTGCGTCAGCGACACGACCAGTTCAAACACCTACAGCAGTGCAAACGAGGTCGAGACATGCGAGACAGCGATACAATCTTCGTAGGAGAGCGGATACTTCGATTGAATAGCGCAAGACGCGTGTAATCGATGAACGCATATAGCCTGGCCTGTAGAATGGCCATACGGCTACTCTTTTGAGCAGACCTCATGCAAACGCGTGCTCGTCACAAGTTTTCTACATTTCATCTCGACGGGTCAAAACACTCGGATTCACTTCCCCTGGTTGTTCCTAGTGTGCGAATAAGAATGGGCATCTTCGCATCGACGGTAGTCACTTGTGTGCGCGCTTCGCTGCAGAGATGGCGCTGTTGGAATGCAATTCTTGGCTTCTCGTCATCCTTGACATTATTCCTGTTTGAAGTTGTTGGGGGGTTCTAGAGGCATGTAGACTCGCTGCATGTGCATCCTAGGTAAGTACGTCCATCATCTTTGCAACCAACAGTAATCTATTAAGTCATATTGTCGGATCATGAGTATCAGTAGGGACGTCGGCAGCTCGACGCTGCCCAACGAGCCGACTCGGTCCTACTTCGGCTCTACTCGTCTCAGGTCATGTACACCTCCGTAGCACCCTCACGTAAGAACAAGAACAACCAACATCGTACAGAATGCATTCATAGCTATCGTTATTTCCTTTCACTAGTGAGCCTCCCAACAATAGTCATGTATGGCGGC
>LR132546.1:0-18884 GCA_900634815.1 Paradendryphiella salina | reverse complement strand
GGGTGGCGGAGGGGGCGGAGGAAAAGCCATCTGTATTATAGTAGAAGTAAGAAGTCTGATGTCGTCAGAATGAATTCTCAAGCGCGTTTAGAGAAGTTGTGCGCCTCGGGGGTTAAGCTTGGAATGGAGATATCCCTAGGGCATCTACAAGCTTCATGCTCCCGTGTGGAAGACCCCGAAGTTGCGGAAGGAGAGGCTTGCTCACCTTTAAAACGCGATCCTGGTGCTGCACTGCACTGGTTGGCTGAGCGCAGTTGGTCGCGACAAGCTTAGGAGTCGAGTAGTCGAGTCCTGAGCTTTGCGGACGGCGCCGCGATCGAAGAAGAGAAAGTCGCGTCGGCGAGCACGTTTCAAGACAATATCCTATTACTTAAAAATGGAAAGAGTGGCGGTGCACACAATGCAGAGATACAACCTCGGCGCGTTGTGTGGAGAGGTGATGGAGAGGTATCGCTAGTGGCGTGCATGAACTTTTGTCTTCGCGACAATCTGCAGACTTACAGCGCTTTCACGTGACCTGACATGTGGGTCTCAGCTGCCTTGCCGTGCCTAGCCCACTAGCGTCAGGTCACGCTAAGCGAGAATTGCAGAACACCGGAATTTTGATCTCTCGACGACCGATCACTAACGACACAGCACCCAGTGGTAAGTTTGGTCGACGTCCCGCTGCAAAATTGTGCTTTGATACTAACCCATCCCTTAGACTTAGGTACGATTTTGATGACGCGCCACGACACCCCCCAAACCATATCGCTCACACGTCTGCAGACAATCACCCACTGATTCCCCGGGAAATCTACCACAATGCCGTCCAACAGACTCACCTACGTACGTCGCATCGCATCCTCGAGAGCTGGACACAGCGACGGAAGTTTTTGGAAGTTTTAGATTTGAGACTGACAACTGGGCAGAGGCGACGTGCGCCCTACAACACCAGGAGCCAGAAGGTCCGCATCATTAAGACTCCCGGTGGTGAGCTCCGTTACCTGCACATCAAGAAGAAGGGCACTGCTCCCAAGTGCGGTGTAAGTTGAATTGTTCCATGGCACCACGGCTTGCTGCTGACAATTTCTGTAGGACTGCGGCACCAAGCTCCAGGGTGTTCCCGCCCTCCGCCCCCGCGAGTACGCCCAGGTTTCCCGCCCCAAGAAGACCGTCCAGCGCGCCTACGGTGGATCACGATGCGCCGGCTGCGTTCAGGACCGCATTGTCCGTGCTTTCCTGATCGAGGAGCAGAAGGTGGTCAAGAAGGTGCTCAAGGAGTCTCAGCAAAAGAAGCGTTAAGCGCTTGCATTGATGGGTGAAGGGGTTTAGCATGTCAAAACTGGGTCATCGGTGTTTACGTGCATTATGGGCAGTCTCCTAGTTCGGTCCGCCTTTACGATATCAAGAAGATTTCTGCGTCACTCGGCCAGGATGTAGCTGAGTAGGGTCACGAATACATCCACAAGCTACGTCACGACTTTCCCAAGGAAACTGTAGTATGACGCTATGTTGAGGGCTTGGTGGCTTTCATGCTTCCCCAGAGCTCGTATTCCAATTTAAACTGCCGTATGCCTGAAGTCCTTTAGCCTACAGTACGCTGGGAGAATGCGCGAGTGCAATTGTCAGCCAATGCTACATGAGCAAGGTACTTGCATGGTCGCATTTGACATGTCTGTTCTAGCTACGGTTGTAGCAGTCGGCTCTTTGATTAGCTCATTGTCGCAAGTCAGGATGAATGATAAGCACTCGCATGTCTTGGTCTCAATGGCTTGATATGAGCACGTTCCAAACGACGATATCTCGAGTGAATATGCCGCGGCTCGAGTGTTTGGGTATTGACCTGTTGTGAATCGGTCCAACATGACAGACACTACACCGAGCCTATATCCCTTGTGTCATCCCATACCAACCACCTGCAACATGGTATAGAAATACAAATAAACAAAGCCATGCAGCCTGTGACGGGAGGATATCTCGGATACCTTCGGTGGAGCCAGCCGAAACAAGGCTGGTGGGCCGCGACTCAGGCATGGGGTCGCAGGCTGTGATTGGTGAGTCAGGGGGACTCGTGTCGAGCTTGCCGGCGCTCTCGAGTCCACAGTTCGGCTCATTCCTGCAGGAGCTTGGAGCTTGCGATAGCTGCGGCGTTGCATGATCGAGGCCACCTTCCGCGGCATTGGAGTCGGATTTTTGGCGCAGCGGGTGAAGATTCATACGCGTTGGCGGCCTCGGACACAACCAGCGCGACCCCCACTTCCACTCACCTCGACCATCTAAATTCCTTGCGATATCGGGCACGTCGAGCAATATGTTACATTCCATGTCACCAATGACGCCAGGATTACAAGGCCTACCGCACCCCTTCGCAAGCCCAAACAGCACCCACGCCCGCGGATTTAAGCGATCAGCTTCGAGCGACGACGACGAAAATGGCGATGGAGATACCCGGCCGTCCTCGTCGTCGCGGCGCAATACCGCTGTGAAGCGCGCCTGCAACGAGTGTCGCCAGCAAAAGGTAAGCCACGAAGTACTTACCAAACAGTGGCAGACGGACATGCGCGCGCAGAGGAAAGACCGCTGCCGAGTTTGCGTGTATTCGTTTCCGCGCGCCCGCCGCCAATGCTGGGCTGAGGCGATGATGGCTCACCAGCGTCGCTATTCACGCCAGGACGCGTGATGAAGCACCCACCGACGTCACGGTCACTTGTTCCCGCTAACATTGTTTTTGCAGCTCAAGTGTAATGTCCAACAAGATCCATTTGTCAGTTGCGCCCGGTGCCAGAAGCAAAGCCTACGATGCATTATCGAGCCCAACTTCAAGCGTGTTGGCAAACGGAACCGGAATGCTGAAATGGAGAAGGAGATGGAGTGGTTGCGCGAGAGGCTGGCCATGTACGAGGGCCAGTCGACTCCGAATCAGCCTGTCCTAAAGGCTCCGCAGCAAGCGTCAGACACCCGCGGCTTTACTCCCGGCCCGGTTCCAAAGGTCGAGGACGACGCATTTCTGCAAACACAACATACACAGGTGGCGGCGACCTCTCTGCTAGATCTGCGCAGTGGTTCGCCTATGTTCTTTTCGCTTGGCGCAGGAGAGGTGCGACTCGGACACAGCGAAGTGAATGACTTGTTCACCGAGTATTTCCAGCTATACCACCCCTTCTTACCCTTCCTAGATCAAGTGCGGTCGCCTGAGGAGTATTTTTCCCAGGATCACAAGCTGTTGTTCTGGGCGATTGTTGCTGTTGCAGCACGCCGATACGAAGCTCGCTCAACCCTCCTCAAGGATCTTGCAAAACCGCTGAGCGATCTGATATGGGATTCAATAAGGAACCAGCCGAATCATCACGTGGTCAAGGCCCTATGTCTCCTTTGCACATGGCCTTTGCCGGCAGAGCGAACCGTGACAGACCCAACATTCATTCTGTGCGGTGCCATGATGCAGGTTGCCATGCAAATAGGCTTGCATCAACCAACTCACCCAGATGATTTTTCTAGGGCTAAAATGAGGCTGCGGCAGGAGGACATACACGATCGCTTACGGACGTGGGCCGTATGTAATATTGTAGCGCAAACGTAGGTTTATCATTCCTCAAAGCCATACATGGAGACTGACAACTTCCAGCGTCTCCACCGGCAATGGACAGCCTTCGATCACGCTCTACGACTCCACGCTCGACTTCAAGGTGGATGATGAAGAGCATATGCGCATCATACCACCAACGCTGTTCGTCCGTCTTCGCCAAGAGATGGCCGCCAGCCGAATTAACAAGCTTTTGTACTCGGTGAACAGTCACCGGTTTGCAGAAGGCGCTGCACTAAGCTACATGAGTCTAGAAGCAGACCGCTTGAAGGAGGAGCGCGTTAAGGAGGAGAACGGCTCTCTTGATGGCGTGGACAGCGGTGAGTTCTATCTGGGGGACTCCTACCACTCCAACGTATTGACATCAGACAGATCTGGAAGAGCTGTATCATTATGCAGTATCACTGCATCTTCACTTATACTCCTTTTTCAGTGCAGAAGCCCGATTGGAACGACGCGACGATCTGGTTGCCCTGTACTTCGCCGCAACAGCCTACCTTGAACGCGTCTTCAAGCTGCAGCGGGAGTGCAGACTACTCTACGTCCCATACTACGTGATGCAGATGGCTCTCGCGGCTGGCTTCGCACTACTCAAGCTACTGAACTCTGACTTTGCTAGCAAACTTCCCGCAGAAAAAGGCCGCCAGTTTGTCCTGCAAACCGTTGATGCGCTGAGGAAAGCCAAGGTGTGGTCCAATGATCTTTTGGATCGATTCGCTGAAGTTCTGGCCCAGCTTTGGAAAGAGAGCTCTCGAGGGCGTAGCCTGCATAGCATGTCGCAATCGCCTTCAATTAGCAATGCAGGGATGAACTCCATGTTCAATCACCACAACCAACAACAACATCAACAGCAGCAGCAGAACCAAAGACGAAGCAGTGCTAGTATGTTGGATGACCCTCTTGGACTCATAATCCGCAGTCGGATGAGCATGAGTGTGGTGTTCGACTGCGCGTGGCGTTGGCGAGAAGCGCAGGTTAGTGGTGCTGCGGAACAACTCGAGAATACTGTCATGACGAACCCGACGAATCCCGACTCTTCTACCAATTCCACGCCGCCGCCCGGGGTTGTCGCAGAGAACCCCGCTCACAGCCTACCGAATTTCAATCCGCACATCAATACGCTGAGTATGCCGCTTCAATTGACCAATGGCATGGCAAGCGCCAACAGCTTCGAGATGTTTGATTCAGTATCATGGCTTCTAGACACCCAGCCAGACTGGACTTATGGGAGCGGAAATTTTGGTAACGATTTTGGCGTGTAGCCTATGCGGTTTGTGTGATATCTGCAGCCTGTCTTATTTTAGCGCGGTGTTTGGAGTTCACAGTCAGAGAGGCTTTGTGCCCTTACAAAGTTTTCGCGGTTATGGTCGAGCTAGCGGTATATGGAGTAATGTAAGGTGCACTACCCATAGTCGTGGCTTCCCAGGTTGTGTAGAGAGAAGCTATACAACCAGGAGCTCGACCGTGCGACGTCAGGCCGTCCAATTTGATCTACATCAAAATTCGGTGATCCACTCACACTGGCCATATCTTAGTGGAGTACATATTGCACATTCCAGTCACAAGATAACTGCCGCGGCGTAACACGACGTACACGTTCTACTTATGGCAATCGCTTTCCGCCTTTGAATCTGAGAGTTGCCAATTGGCAACAAGAATGGCATCGCTCCTTTACCATCGCTAGTACTTCATCGACCCTACACTGGAGCAGCTACGCACGGCGTGCAGCCTTCAGGCTTACCACAAAAGTGGTTAGACGCTTTTGTGCATCAACTGCTTGAGTGGATAGAGAGATTTACTTGGATCATCATACACATACTTGTGAGTTAGGTTGGTGGCAAAATCAAAGCTGTGTCGGCACAGCTTTGAAAACCTTTAAGCAGAAAAGGCTGGGCACATCGCGCGATCGAAGTGTTGACATGTGACGCACAGATACCGTTTGATATTATACATGCACTGTTGTGTATCGGGTGGTACAGCAATCAGCTGTACCCAAATTTCAGATACAAGGACGAAGAAAGGCAGCAAAAGCGTAGAGTCTGGCTGAAAAGCTTCTATAGAAAAATTGCAACTTGCATGCAGAAACGCTTTGGGGGGACTGAAATGGCAGGCAAGTTTCAGCAAGAGAAACACGGTTCGGCTAACGATACGACCCGCCAAACGACATCTTTTGCAGCCAAGAGTCGACGTCCAAAACGAAATTGGAAAACGAAACCACAGTCAGCACCCCACTACCCACCAACATACCATCCAGTACTGCATCCAGACTTCTCAACTGTGCAACGGTTGGCCTTACCTACGCTCTGGGATGTCATCATGATCCTCACACTATTCTCCCACATCGTCCAGACGATTGTTCGTCGCCGTGGTCGCAGAGCCTCCAAGTATACTCCTCGCCGATGATGACCACGACCACGACGCGCCACCAGCCTACCATTAGCCAGGAGGAATTGGACGCTGGTGTGCTGCAGTGTGAGGGCGTTCGGATAAGGAGAAGTTGACAGCAGTAAAGCGAAAATGTGGCTCATCAGAGTGAGCATAGTCGGTGGCAGGCGCTGTTAGACACTTGGATACCGTAGTGCTGGTGTTTTTACTGCGATGATGCGGGACCCTAGGCTAATGTTCAGTATGATTCTGAGGTTGTGGACAGGGTTGGAGAAACATTTCCGCATTGTCATAGTGTATATAGCCTGAGATTTTGCATCTCGTGCTGTTGAGACTTGGCGTTGACGTTGGCTAAAGCGCGTGCTTTATATATTCTTTTTTTTAGTGAGAGTGAGTGAGTGCTGTTGCTTTAATTGGAAAGAACAAACAAAACGAAGAAGTAAAAAGAAGTAAGAAGAGGAAAACCCTAATACAAGTATGCACATAACGGATCGGGATTTGTAGTAGCAAGTGACGAGAACAAATAGAACAAATATTGCTATGGAGGTACCATTATCGAGAAAAATAAAGGCCGAGGAGATGGCGAGTAATTGAAAACAAACAAAACGAGTCTCGATTGTTCTTTGGCAGTCGAGTACACTGCTGCTGCTCCAATACTTCTATCCGTGAAGCCCGTGTCCATACTGTAAAAAGAAAGTAGATTGTAAGAAACGCCAATACGCATGCCCCATAATATCGCTCAAGCAGATTAAGTAAAATTGGGAAAAAATTCCTCCTCTCTGGCCACACAATCGTCTAAAAGAGGTGGGCAAAGACTGCCTCAATGTCCACAACCACACTCCTCACCATGCACAACACCCTCACCCCTCTTCCTGAAATCTCCCCCATAACTAGCCAAATGCGTCTGGCCGTCCAGTCTCTGCCCCTCCTCAGGCAGCCTCCCCATCCAACTAACCTGCGTGCCATTAACGCCTTGAACCATCAACCCAGCGCCCTTGTCCCTCAGCTCCTCGGTCACAGCATCGACATCGACACCCAGGAAATTGCGCAGAAAGTCACCAACTTCAGTGTTTTCGTGGTTGCCTTGTAGCGCACGGGCAGCTTGGGGGTCAGACGAGTAAATGTTTACGTCTGCGGCGCTATGGCCGTGCGTCGACCAGCCGGTTTGCGAGCGGCGCGAGACCATGTCTGCGTATTGGTAGAGAGCGGTTGTGGGGTCTTTCAGCAGTGCGGCGACTTCGGCGTCAGTGTGGTCGTAGATGCCTAGGCCGGTGGTGAAGGAGGTGCGGATGAAGTCGACGGTTGTGTCGGCTGAGGGGTTGGTCGCGAGGTGCTTGGTGTAGGCGAGAGCGAGATGTTCGGCTGAGTGGGAGGCGTTGGCGAGAGGAGAAGGGTACCAGACGTATTCGGGGTAGGAGGAGTGAAGTTCTTGTGAGGTATGTTAGTTTGGGTGTGCGGGGAGCGGATTAGATGGGAAAGGGAGGGAAACGTACGGCGTGCAGCAGCTAGACCTCCGGTTTCGTGGTCAGAAGTAGACACCATGACGGTCTGCGTTTGCTCCTTTTGGATGAAATCCAGCACGCTGGTCATGGTCCTGTCGTATGCGAGGACTTCGTGGACTTGGGCAGCGGGGTCGTTGTGGTGTCCAGCGTGGTCAATTCTCGAACCCTCAATCATAAGGAAGAAGCCCTTGTTGCTGTCCCTTGTCGCATCGCTGAGTGCTTTGATAGCAGTCTCGGCCATCTCGTGCAGACTCGGGTAGACATCGTTCTCGTTGCGGCGATCAATCTCATATGGAATGTCGGTATCGGCAAAGAGGCCCAACATGGGCATTTCGAGAGCAGCTCCTCCCTTCAAGTTGTCGAAGCCAGCGCGGTCAGAGATGTAGTTGAATCCGTTCTTCTTGGCGTAGCCGACAACATCTCTATCATCGGCGCGACAGCTCGCATCGCCGGTGGAGTTGGCGAGGAAGTGGCATCGGCCACCACCAAACATCAGGTCTACCATGCGTCCCAGCGGGTAATCCCCAACCATCTGTTCGGCAATGCGGTCCTCCTCGGATCGCATGTTCACGTGCGCTGCAAAGCATGCTGGTGTCGCATCCGTGAGTCGAGTTGTGACCACCAACCCCGTCATGTATCCCGCCATCTTGGCCGCTTCCAGAACGGTGCCGCATGGCACATGGTCAGGCGTTACAGAGATGGCGCCATTGTAGCTCTTTTGCGCGCAGGAGAAGGCTGTTGCGCCCGCCGCCGAGTCTGTGATGAGCGAGGAGGAGGATCGTGTGCGCGACTGGCCGATGAGATGCTGGTCGATAACAAGCTGCTCACTAAACGGCGCGCCATTCTGGAATTGCATAAATGAGCGTGTAAGAGACAGCGAAGTAGGACCCATGCCGTCTGACACCATGAAGATCAGGTTCCTCTTCCCATCTGCTTGCTTAGTCTCGTCGCCGGCGCTCGATCGTTGGAAAAGAACGGCGAGCACGACGACGGCGGCTGTGGCAATGACGGCCCAAACGAAGAGTCCTAGTTCTCTCCAAAACTTCCATGATCGTGGTCCTTCGTTTTCGGAGCGTGCGGTTGGGCGGCCGGTGAGCAGGGCATCTTCTTCTGCCATGTCGCCATCACCGCTCATGTCCGAAGACGCGCGGTTGGATAGGAGAGGGCGGGCACCAGACATGGTGGGTGGTGAGGGAGCACAAGGGCTCAGTACTTGGCGATGAGCAGACAGTACGAGGACAAAAAGAGCGTTGGGTTATCTATCTCAAATCAACATGATTGTAGGTGTGGAGTCAAGTCAGATGGGAAGCCACGAGGCGTGCTGCGCCGGCTGATCGTCGTTGGATTCCACGCTTGCGGGAACGTGCGGGTTGGCGCTACTGTAGGGCTGCTGCATCATCTGGACTCGAAGCGTGATCACTCTGTCAGAACCGCTAAACTCTGATCCCAGAAAAGAACTCTTATCCTGAGGTCAATTTCACATGCCCATAATTGCTCGCTATACGCCAGTTGATTGAGAATCTCTACTGTTCATACCGTATCACTCCTGCCCGAGCCAACACAACGTCATCACCCACTCTTCCACCCCCACCCAACAACTCCATCAAACTCCATCTCCACCTCCCTACTTTCTCCGAGGTCCTCCGCAACAATCTTCTTCATGGCACCGTTCAACTCTTCCAGTTGCGCATCTCTCTTCTCCTCCTCCCACCACGTCTTCACAGCAACCCCCAGCGGAAACTGCATACTGGCAGCCCACACATCAGGAGTCCCGCAACAAACTCTTTTCCTCTCCTTCAACGCATCAACATTTTGCAAGCCAGCTCCCTTCAATTGCTGCACCAGATGAGTCTCCAAGGCCCAATTTCCACAAAATCTGTCTTGTACTTCCTGGCTCGAAGGGCAGTGAGGTTGGGGTAGGGACATGAGACTGATGCTGCGGGTGAAGAGAGAATACCACGGCACGCTAGTCCACGATGTTACAGCGATGTAGCCACCGGGCCGTAAAAGGGTCTGTAGACGCTGGAGGGTTTTTGGAGGCAATAAGATGATTGCAAAGGAGACGAAGATGTGGGTGAATGTTGATTCCGGAAGTATCTGCGCGATATCATCCTGTGCCGAAGAGACGTCAGGGTCAGTACATGCATCAAGATCTAGGACAGCTGCTACTAATCTACGCCAATGATAGAAAGGTAGGGTATTAACTCACATTTCCATCCACAATCCTCGTCTCCAAGCCCATCCACCCTTCTCTCTCGCCCCGCCCTTTCAAGTACTCCAACATAGCAGGACTCACGTCCGTGCCCGTGACTTTTAACTTTTCCCATTTCTCTCTCGCAATGCTATTGTATAGCTCTTGGATGACGGCGCCAGTTCCACACGCAAAGTCCAGGACGTGAGCCTCCGCTCCCGTATCGACGAGTTTCGCGATACCTGATTTCTCCACGATGATTTTGGCATAGGGAAGCGTGGCGACTTCGGCATTCTTGTACTTTTGCGCGGCTGAGGCGTCGAGAAAGCCGGTGGCGAGGCTGTCTTCCTTGCGGGACATGGTGACACTGGGAGAGGAGGGGAGGGATGCTTAGATACCGGGGATAAGAGGCACTGAGATAAGCTGCAGACTCAGTGGTGGGATGATAGTTTTCTTGATATGGGATGCAGCGCGATTGACGCTTATGTGGACGGCCTACGTTTTTATACGCATGCGTTTCTTTAGAAGAGCGTTGCTTCGATCCAGAGCCACACGTTTATTGCTACTGACAACAGCAAAGCCATCTTTATAGTATGCACGGCTTTGAGCTGTCATGTCCTCTCTCCCGAGGTGCAATTGGAGGATTCGCGGAGACTTTTCCCAACATTCAAACGGAGACTTTTAGCATGTAGCTGAAGTATCTCCAAATGTCGCCGGAGCTATCATAATGGGGACTAAACACTATCCGCATCTGTTAGCGCGAAGTGAAAAAGCCAGATAACTCAATGGTGTGGTAAGACTGGCAAATGGCGGTAGATAATAGAAGATGGAGTTTGAAGGTCCGGGCGGAGCCTAAATGAGGTATACCGAAATCATATATGATGCTTATCCGTAAACGCCAACGCTATGCTTCTCAAACGGTTTGTATATCAAGTAAAATTCCTCAAGACTTCTCCTGAACAAGATCGCAGCAGCTTGTCCCCACTCTATGCTGTGCACAAAGTTGCGCACTAAATCTCCTCGGACTCGGTTTCCAGCCACTGGCCAAAGTAAACACAAGTACGTGCGGAGATTTCTCCCTCGTCACCACAGAGATCAAACACGGGACAATTTCCGCATGGAGCATCTACGAAGCCGTTGTAGACTTTGGTGTCAGAAGCTCGTAGTACAGTTCGATAGTTGGTGCCAGATATCTTTTCGAGCCGATCGTCAAGCACCATCATCTCTAATAGTTGCTCCATGTCGTCCTCGCGCACAAATTTTCCACGCAGAATCTCTTTTGAATTTAGCCAGTTGGCTACGGAGGCAGAGGTGGGATACTGCGGGTTGTGGCGGTGAACGAGCTTGGATATATTCGGATCCCTAGACGGAAGATGGGGCTTGACAGCCGGTGCTATGTCCTCGATATCCTGGATGCCTTGTACTTCGGCTTTCTTCCTAGCGATAGCGGCCGTCCTATCCCCTGTTATCTCGTAGTCGTTCCAGTTGCCCGGCACCCTGATGCACGTCTCGTTCTCCACATGCTGCGCAACGATGCCCGATATTGTGTCGATCAAAGCCGTGTCGAAGTCGCCCTCTGACTGCCACGGTCCACCAGCGATATCCTCGGATGGCTTCAAGTGCTTCAAGAGGTACATCTTTCGGTTCGGAAACTTGACGCTCATTACCGATTGCACTAGATCCTTCGACTCCAAACTCTTGAGACATTTCGTAAGAGTTTGCTGGGTGACGTTCGTCTTTGCTCGTAGTGCTTTGGACCATATGCCGTCGGCTTGAACTTGGTCAATATGGTGATAGAGGAGGCGTTCGTCGGGCGTCAATCGTCGAAGCCTATATAACGCACCATGGTCAGTAGAGCTCTCATGTTGTAGATTACCAGCGAAGCAAAACTACAAGCCTTGTCGCGGCGTTTCCACGGGTCACCTACTTGTCGGCGTCCTCTCTTGTTCGCAACTTCCAACATGGATCTCCCTCAAATGTCATGAGTTTCAAGAGGTGCCGGTCGCAGAGCTCTTGTAACAGCACCGTTAGCTGCGCCATCGTGTCTGCCACCTGCATATTGGACAAATCTCGCTGGAAGAAGATCTGGCCAGCAGGCCGTTGCGCGCATTTGTCGTATAGAGCATCGGCGGGGCTGACGACCTCGTTGTTGTTGGCGTCGACAAGTTCCTCTTTGGGAACCGGTGCGGGCGCCACTGCTGAAGCCATACTGTTCACTGTAAGGCTAGTTTTTGTCACCGGTCGATCATGGGCTTGTCGCGAGGTATTGCTGGCAAGTGTGAACGCGACGGCATGGTGGGCATCACCAAAAGTTTTTGGTGGGGACCGCGGCAAGTCACGCCCAATCACGTGTGTGGCGCAGTCTGCACTTGCTTCCTCCAGGTCTGCCTACGGAAGAGCCAATTTGCACGCAATCAACCTATCCTCTTAGCGCGGATTATCGCTACTCACAGCACTGCATGAGTCCCGCAATTCATACATGCCGACTGCAGTCATGGATCTCCGAATGCAGGACCCATCCCAAGTTCGGCAACATCCTCCCCTAGTTCCCCGTGGGATTCGAATGCGGGGAATATCACGTCGGTTCTCGACCCTACGCTTCGCTTAACCCAGTCCCAACCATGGCGTATCACCGATACGATTTTGAATCGTACCCTGAAGCAAAAACGAGTAGGGAACATCAGGAATACCGACCGCGCGAGATCTTTTGCGCACCATTTTGGCGTCAAACGCCACGCCTACCGATCTCACGGCTTCATGTCTCGAGCTGGAAACACCAAATGGGCTTCAAGTCGAGCCCCTGACCCCGCATGATGTGAGTTGCTTGTTCGACAGCATATCTCGGTTAACGACTGTCGAGTGAGGGCCGGACGAACTACTGTACACGGGAAATGATAGACGATCTTCCCTTTGCCTACCCTGCAGCTCACGTACAAACAGCTGTCAGGATCAGTGGCATCGGATGCATTTTCACTCACCATCCATCAGTACCGCAGCGTCTATTTTAAACTATTATGTGGTGTAATCAAACGGTATAGAAGTCCTGTATCATTTGTACCACGGTAATTATCCCACTGGCCTCTCGGGTACCGTCACCCGGGCACCAGTTGCCGTAGTCTCCTGGGGGTCTACACCTGGACAGACATTACCGACTACCCCCGAGGCTAGAGCCTCCCCATTTTGACCCCAGAACACGTGGATGCGAACGAGTCTAAGCCTTCCGGACCCTGCGGAAACCCTTGATACCAATCAAATCATCATTGCCTTTCCTCTTCTGGGCAAGTAGATCATGACTTCAGACTATCGGACCGTGGCGCTGTACATGACAATGTCTCCCGGCTAACTGGAACCTGCCTTGCGAAATATGCACTCCGCATTGATGCGTCTGGGGTCCCCAGATTTGCGACCATGATTCGTGAGCATTTGTTGTTGATAAAGCTACCCCAGAACCCGTGGTTGTACAACAGTGCTAGCTATTGTCCCTCTCACTTAGCTGTAACACAAAAGCTACCAGCTGCTACCACATCATGGCAGACAAGAAGCGATACCGCGAGGAAATTACGACAGGAAGCAGTCTTACCCACCAACATACTGCTAGCAGCCATGGACTTCACCATGATCATGTTGCTGAAGAGGCGCTCGGTGGGCACACAGCCGATTTGGGCAAGTCTTACTTCACGAGTATGAACTTCATCGGCACAGTCATTGTAGGTTTCCGGGATTGTTTATCTGAATGCGCGCTCATCGTAAACAGGCCACATGTCTAGCACAGATATCAGGGCAAGTCTTTAAGCAACTTACAGCACCCGCAACGACGCTAACGTTTATTCCAGGTACCTGGGATGGGTCCTCCCGTCTAACACCTTGAGTTTGATCAACGCGTCCATTGGACCGTCACCAGATATCATTTGGGTTAGCATATCTTGGACGGCCGGCTTCGCCATTGGCTTTACGCTCGTCGGTCGACTATCGGACATATTCGGCCGCAGATGGTTCTTCATCTGCTCGTCTGTTCTTGGTCTTGTCGGAAACATAATTGGAGCAAGTGCGCAAAGCATCAACATGTTGATTGTAAGTTGCGATGACACCAAAAAAGTGTTAAATGCTCATACCCACAGGCCACAAACTCCATCAACGGGCTAGCTGCTGCTGGTCAGCTTTCTTTCCACATCATTCTTGGTGAGCTTGTACCAAACTCTCTGAGAGGTCCAGTGAACGCTTTCGTGCTCTCAACATCGGTACCATTTGCTGTCTTTGGTCCTCCAGTCGCTCGATCGCTCTACCAGACTACCGAGCTTCAGTGGCGATGGTGCTATATCCTCGGGTGCATCGTCAACGTCCTAGCCATTGTCATGTACTTCTTTTTCTACCACCCACCAACATATGTAAGCAAGCTGGCATCGACGTAGAAGCATGGCTAATAAGCACAGGAAATGCTTCACGTTGGTGGCAAGTCCAAGCTGAGCCAGCTGAAGACCCTTGATTGGATCGGTATATTCCTCTTCTCGACTGGTCTAGTTGTGTTCCTCATCGGTATGAACTGGGGAGGCTCTGCGTACCCGTGGGATAGTGGGCATGTACTTGGCGCACTGTTCGCTGGCTTTGGCACTTTGGTGGCTTTCTGTTTCTGGGAAGCCTACGCTCCAGGACTCGAATACCCGTTAATTCCCTTACGATTGTTCCGGAATATCCAGTATGACGCGAACGTGGCTTGTGCTAGTTTGGCGGCCATTGTCTACTACGCCAACTCGGTCATCTGGCCCACAATGGTTTCTTCGTTATTCACAACCGACATTACCAAGATTGGATGGCTCTCCGTAAGTTACGCGTGTATCGAGATTGTCAAGCCCACACTGAAGCTTCTAGTGTGCCGTCGGAGGAGGTCTACTCCTAGGCCAGATCCTCGGAGGTGCGGGTGTCCGCTATCTACCACGCATGAAGATCCAGATGACTGTTACAGCCGTCTTTACCACAGCATTTGTTGCCGCCATTGCCACATCGAATCAAAACACCGAAGACCGAACAACCGCGTTCTTGCTAATCGGCACAATCGCAGCAGGTTACATTGAGAACCTGACTCTTTCCAGTACCGCATATCTTTGGGATCCAGCAGATATTGGTCTAGTGACTGGTGTCATGGGTGCCATTCGTACTGGTCTCTCAGCTATTGCCACAAGCATGTACTCATCTATCCTGGCAACCGAATCCTCCAAGTACATACCCGAGAAAGTCATACCCGCTGCGCTGGCCGCCGGTTTACCGGAATCGTCTATGGAATCTCTACTCTCCAGTATCGCTCTAAGCGACTTCTCTGCCGTGCCTGGTATCTCTGCTGACATTATCGCTGCGACAGGAGCTGCAGTAAAGGACGCGTACGCGCTGTCTTTTAGAACTGTCTATCTGTGCACACTGCCATTTGGTGTACTGCTCATTATTGCGGCATTGCTGTCGCCGAATGTAGAGCAGTATCTTACTGATGAGGTTGCTAGAAAGATGCATGGAAGGGGTGAGAAAGGAGACCAGGTGGTGGAGAGGAAGGAAGTTGTCGATGCGTAGAATGCGACGCTACTAGTAGCATATATATCTTGTCTCGGTCCGAGAGACTTGAAGAATTCAACTGGTCTGTATTACATGTTCTATATTTGTCTCTGTGGGGACGCTCGCCAATTTTGGGGCCAAAATGGCGCGCTTAGCCTCCCGTTACGTCGTGCTGGAAACCTCTCATCATATTACCCAGCCTGAACCCAAAATACTTCCACCAAGCGTGGCAGAAGAAGCACATTGTACACAAGGATATCGATCATCCGTCAACTTGCGTGAAAATGACGGAAATGATTCTAAATCTCTCGCGCGGGCTATGGGACCAGTACCCGATTGGCACTAGGCTCGATCCGGCTTTCCCTTCTCGTCGGTGGAACCGAGTAGGCGAAGCTTTTGTTGATAGGCTGATGTACTACGACGGTAGTATGGCGGACGGTGTCACAAGCGCGGATGTAGTTACAGATTGATTTCATCTAACATGAGATGCTCGTTTGGTTTCCTCTATGTATAAGCACGAGCAAAACAGTGTTGTTTGGGATGGTACGGGAATACTGTAGTGTCGTAGCGCAGCAGAACAAGCTTCGGTTGGTTGGCAAGGCGGGGCCGCAACGCCAACCTTGCGGCATCGCGGCCAAAGTCTTGACCGCGTCACCTTCAAGGGACAATCCGACACGACTTGCATATTGCTGCGCAGATAGAGATCGATTGGATCTTATTCGACGCCTCTGACTCTGTGCTCAAGCACCCAAGCCAAAAAGCTTGCTGTCCGCCACCGACAACGTTCCCGCAAGTGCCGATCACCACATCTCCTGCTTCTTCCAGCATCGTACTTGCGCTAGCAACAGCGCACTACTTTATCCACCTTCCCAAACAATGGTCGCTTTTGGATCCTTGATATGACGGGGCTGGGTAGCTATTACCTTCGTCGTACCTTGCTGTTCCTGTGTCTTGGAGTACATATATAGCCTGGTGGCGCCTCGTTTGCGTTTGAAGTTAGCGACTACGCATCGTTTCAACAGCATCATGCGTTTCTCAATCGCCGTTGCAGCGGTTCTTGGTGGCCTTCAGGCTATCTCCGCCCTCAAGCTTTTGCCGAGGAGTGCTGTGGAGAGGGCAGAGCAGGTAGGTCGATATTCTTTCTATTTTCCCGTCATCGAACGCCGACCGGGCAAGACTACCGCTACCAAGTCCCGATCTTCTGGGGCAATAGGATTAGTGCGGCGGATCTTGATGTACATTCGCGCTGCGGCTCCATCGATTTGTATCAAACCTGCATCTCTCAGATTGCAGTCTTTGATTGCGGTGAACCCGTGGGAGTTTAGCGGTGCCTAGTCGGTCGCATTTCGGGTGTGCAAGCATCGAAATGAATTGAAGAGGCCATCGCCGGACATGGCACTCGGCGAAAAGACGGTCTGACAAGTAATCAGGTACAAGCCGCACGGACTCGACGCAGCATCGCCAAACGCGAGGATACTGACCCTTCGTTGTTATACCCGGAATACAACATATCCGTGCCAGTCGACTTCTTTCACAACGAATCGCGTTATGAGCCGCATAGCAACGAGTCTTTCAACTTGAGGTACTGGTTCGACGATACCTACTACAAGCCCGGTGGTCCAGTCTTCGTACTTCTTGGCGGAGAAACCGATGGAGAGGGTCGTCTTACTTTCCTCCAAAAGGGAATCGTGCACCAAGTCATCAAGGCAACTAATGGCTTGGGTGTTATCCTTGAGCACCGCTATTATGGAAAGAGTTTCCCGGTCCCAGATCTTACGACCGAGAACATGCGCTTCTTGACGACTGAGCAGTCTCTTGCTGAGATTGATTACTTTGCAAGGAACGTGCAATTTGAGGGTGTTGATGCTGACCTGACCGCGCCAAATACCCCCTGGATTGTCTATGGCGGGTCTTATGCTGGAGCGCAGGCTGCATTCATGAGAACAGTATACCCAGAGACGTTCTGGGGTGCAATCTCTTCATCGGGTGTTACAATTGCCATCTATGATTACTGGCAATACTTTGAGCCTGCTCGTCTGTACGGACCTCCGGACTGCATCAGGAACACTCAGCTCTTGATTGATGTTGTGGACGGCATCCTGCTTCGCCAGAACGACACATCTATGATCAAGTCGCTCAAGGATGTGTTTGGCATGGGTAATGTGACCGACAACCGTGATTTTGCCGGCCAGATCACTGGTGTATATGGTCTGCAAAGCACAAACTGGGATCCTGAGGAGAACTCCCCATCATTCTTTAACTACTGCCAAAACATCACTGACCCAGAGCCTGCCGCCGAGAACCTTCGTCCAGCGGTTGCGGAACTTGTCTCGGCAGCTGGCTACCCCAACGATACCGTGGTACAAGATATCACTCTCAATGCCATTGCTTGGCTCAACAGCACTGCGCTGGCTCGCTGGCGTCGTTCCAACATCAGCCAAGACTCATATTTCACTACGCTAAACGCTACTGCTCTCCAGCAATACACTTCTCTCGAAGACTATCCCGCGACAAGTTGGAGCTACCAAGTCTGCACAGAGTGGGGCTACATTCAGACAGGCAACACCCCCAAAGACATCATGCCTTTGATTTCGCGTACGCTGGATGTAGAATACCTCACCTTCTTCTGCCGTGCACAATTCGGCATTGAGCACCCGCCCGAGATTGAGCGTGTCAACAAGTACGGCAGCTGGGACATCGAATACGAGCGTCTTGCTTTCATTGGCGGAAATGCTGACCCATGGAGGCCAGCTACGCCGATGTGGTATCCTGACAGCCGAAACAGCTCGACCGACCACCCCTGGCACCTCATCAGCCATGGTGTGCATCACTGGGAGGAGAACGGTATTTTTGAGAACCAGACTACACCTGAGCTACCCCCGCCTCAGGTCGTGTATGCACAGCAATTCCTGAAGAACTTTGTGATTGATTGGCTTGAGGGTAAGTCTGGGTCGACCTACATGTACGAAGAGTGATCCCACTAACGATGACCAGACTTTGAGGAGCAGAAGGCGCACTCCGAGTTGCGATAGGTGTATCATCGCGTGACACGATATCCTCGTTGTACGGCATTCGGCTGGTGTGTTATCTCTAAAATGAACAGTTGGATACGAGAGAGCACCTAATCCTACTTCGATCTACCTAAGAATCACGATCGACATCACGACATGAATATGCTGGCGCAATGACCAATGTCCAATGTGAGACTAATGATGAGCATGTATGAATGCTGATATTCATGACAAGCAACCCAAACGAGAGTCAAATCTTAACCGTTCTTCTTTCATCAACATACTGAACATGACAAAGCGACCACAGATTGATTATTATTGTTGTTATTATTTTCTAGAAGAAATGTTGTACCAAAACATCATTAACCTAGCAAACTAGACGCATACTGCATGAGCAAAACAATACGCGCCACCAACCCAGAGATGACATTGTCCACTGCCACTCAGAAATACTGGCCTTGTACAACGCCCCTGCCCGCTCCACTAAAAAAAAAGCTTCATCCCGCTTCCGACATACCGCTATTACGCAAAAGTGCGCACGGCGAACATCACCCTCAACCGACTTGCACCGTTCATGTACTATTACACGCCGCATAAGCCCCTCTGATTCGGATGCAATGGCAAGTATCCAACCCCGTATTCTCTACTTTGCACGCTTTGCGCAATAAGCATTGTGTATGTGTGTGTGTGGG
>LR132545.1:0-18895 GCA_900634815.1 Paradendryphiella salina | reverse complement strand
GGGCTTGGGGGAGGATGCACCGAAGTTTACGCATTTGCGGGCGAGCAATCAAGCTATGGCGGCTTTGGAGAGTGGTAGGGAGGAGGATCAAGATGGGAAAACACCGGATGGCAGGAGTGAGCTTTAGTAGAGCAGACTCGACGCCCAAGTACACAATTTGCTGCAGCTGGGTAAGCCAGCCGCAGGCTTATCTTTCTTTTCCCTACATGCATCCATTCTCAGCCTGTGTTAGGTAAACAATTCACAGTAGTATACTTCCAACAGTCATGATGATGAGAATATTATAAAATATAAACAACACTACAAGATGATCTACAATGTACAAAACTCAAAAACGGGACTCGCTACTCATCGACCCACTCCCCTCTCAACTTGGTAAGAATCCATGTACCTAGTTATTTCCCTGCTTGGCCTTGAGCCATGCAACGAACTGCTTGATGGTGAACTCCTCGGGAAGCACGACATCAGAGCCAGATCCAGCTCCAGCGGTGGCAGTGGGGGCAGCGGCAGCGGTGGAAGAAGCCACGGGGGTCGTGACCGGGGCAGCAAAGGAAGATGGAACAGCAGTTGAAGAGACTACTGGGGCGGCAGACGAGGTTGCAGCGGGAGTGGAAGAGACAGCCGAGGTCTCGACAGCGGCAGCAGACGAGGAAGCGACGGGAGTCTCGACGGGAATAGCGCTGGAAGAACCAACAGGGGTCTCGGCAACAGCCTGGGAGGAAGCAGCAGGAGCAGCGGCAATCGAGCTGGCAGCCGGCTCCTCCGTGGCCGCCTCACCACTACCGACCTTGGTAGTCAACTCGCCATCCTCAATATACACACCGCTGAAGAACCAGTCCTCAGCACCATCAGCATCGTTGCTGCCGGGAAGTCTCAGCACACCCAAGTGCCAATCTGCACCGTTGGACTGCGTGCTCGCATCGAACGGTCCAGCAGTCTGCGTCAGCTCGTCGCTGCCAGTCGAGTGCCAGAAGGAAACAGAGCCAGCATCAAAATCGATCTCGTAAGCTACGTTGTGCCACTCATCAGCGACAAGCTCGACATCCCACTTGGAGACGCCACCAACGTGCCACTGCAGGTTAGTGTTGGAAGACCCAAAAGCACCGTACTTGAGCTCGGTGAAATGGCTCTCGAAGAAGGCGACCTGGTGCTCGTTTGTCGCCGTAGGCTTGTTCTCAGTGCTGGTCTTGATAGAGAAGTGGTAGTACACCTTTCCCGTGTTGATAGCCGCATCCGTCTGCGGGATTAGTTCGGTGCGCAGCATAGTCTGGCCGTTCCATTTGGCCGTCTCGTCGATGGTGATCTTGGCACCCTGCTTGGAGGCGGTGTCGGCGGGGTTCTTGAACGAAGCGTCGAGATTTACGTAGTCGGTGACGGGTCCGTCGCCGTGGATGTAGTATTGGTAGGAGCCGACGGGGTTGGAGAAGGACCAGTCCTCCAGTTCGGAGCTCGAGGCCATGTCGTTGAAGCGGCCATCCCAGAGGATTTCTGCAAGATTTGCATTAGTCTAGGTACGAGGCTTGGTGATTTGGCTCAACATACCAGCTGAAGCTGCACTGAGCAGGGCGCTCATAAGAGTAGTCTTTCCAAACATCTTGAGTGTGTTACTGTTATCTCGAAATGTGAACAGAGACCAGCTGTACGTTTGAGTGAAGTTAGAAAGGCGAAGCAGAAAATCTACTGAGAGACGAACGAATGAATGAATGACAGCAGTGAGAGATGAAAGCAATAAGACGAAATAGACAAAAGGTCCCCAAGCGTAGATATAAAAGGTGGCTCGACTCATTTCAAGCTCGTGGGCCGGAGCTTGGCCCGACATCAAGCCACGGTAAATTGGGCGAAAGGTTAATGCTCGGGAAACCGCAACATGACTTCATCTAGTATCGCGTGCGCTGTGGCTGCCCGCATGAACAGTCTTGACAGGCCAACCGATGCCATGACAGCCGTTTGGTGGTGGAACCGCCGGCCTGGAATATTCGTGCCGGCAACGCTAAACCCGGATAAGCAAAGCCGTGATCCACAACTGGCTGCATTGGGTTTGGCTTGGTGATAGGGAGGATTTTTTCGAAACACTCCCTGCTCATAGAAGATTGTTTCATGGTGAGTAGCAAGGTCGCGATGGAGATTGGCTGAGCCGTGGCGGAGATTGGTTGCCAGCTTGATGAAAGTAGCTACACGCTGCTGGAAATAGGACGACGACGAATCTGAGATGGTGAGAAGAGGAGGGAAAGGCTCAGGCGAGATTAGCGACAAACCAGAAAGCTAGCCCGCGCGCCTTGAAAGCTTGATGAAATGTAGCAAACGGAATCAAGATCGTTTAGAGAAACAAGAGCAAGAACCAGCTCCGCATCCCATGCTCGCGTCTGGGTGCAAAATGGATCGAGACTGATATCGGTGGCGTCACCCGCCAAGTTTCCGATTACCCGTCGCTCTATCCTGCCTTTACACTTGATTGTGACGGTATTGGCCTTTCTATGTCATTGCGACTTTCCAATCTTTCGCGCGCATCTGGACTTTGACTTTGTGTTGCCTCTAGCTGGGCAGGTGGCCCTGGCACCACACGTACCGTCTGCGAATCCAGCTCGTCCACTGCTGCCTGCGGATCGACTTTGCTTCTCCATCTTCTTCCAAGGAAACACTTCCATTGCTTGTAAGTATGGACTTGGTCTTCTATCTCTGGTATGAGGCCGCCCGGCCATTCGTTCACAGCCATAGCTTTGCGGCGCTTTCGAAAGTACCAGATGATGAGCAAGCTTCCAATGAAGGCAACTACAACAATGAAGCCTATACCGATAGCTGTCTTAGCGCCTGTCGTAATACCGTCAGATGTAGATATCGCGTTGGAAAACTTAGACGTCAATGTTGTTGTCGGCGTGAACCCTGATGCTTCTATACTAAATCTTTCTACCACTGATTCGACATGGTAGCAACATCGTCAACTTGCCACATGACCAACACAGGATTTGCAAAGGCCAGGCCCGTCACGACAGTTGTGAGATTTGATACAGTTGCTGTTCCAGTTGTTTCGCCATTGGACTCCGAGTACGAGGTGTAGTGGTAAATGGGGTTCATTGTCCCGTCGCTGTAAGGAGGTGTTGTGGTTATTTGAGCATGAGCTGTTAACGGTGTCAAGATTGTCCTAACTTAACCATCCTCGAAGTCGGATCCGAAAGTCTTCCCATTATTTTGGCGAAGTCAATTTGAAGATCATATGCATGAGCCGGGTCTTTGCCATTCCTTTTAAAGCAACCGGCTTGCCAAAATGTTTGGTAGTCGGTTGATACATAGCTCCGATATGCTGTAAACTTTGCAACGGTTTGGCCACTGGGGCAGATCCCAGGGTTGATGTCGCCTTGCCATAGAGTTGGCAGCGATTGTACGCGAAATCGGAAACAATCTCTCGGGCCGGATCGACAGACCATGATAATAGTCGGCGTCGTGGGTAGTATTGTGCCATCCTCCCCGCCCACCGTCACGCAAGACACCTTAGCTCCTACCCATCATCTGTTAACACGAGATGGGTATGAACTATGTACAATTGTGAGATCATGTATGTTTAGGTGTGCAAGTGTAAAGAAGTTCCGAAAGGGGTGGCAAATCCTTAACTGTGTGACCAACTCAAGGCGCGTTTGACAGAAGTCTCGACCGGTGTTAGTAATCGCCCTAGGATCGTACAAAAAGTGACTTCATTCGATAGAATGATGGTGGTCTCATCCCTAGTACTCGAAACAATGGGCATACTCTAGAGGCTCATAGTATTGAAAGACCGTGATGCGGAAAGAGCAAAAGAATTACGAGGCTGAGTGGTTTTGGAGAAACCCTGGGAGTCAAAAGATCAAGAGCGGTAATTGGGCTTATGAACATGAGCTCCAGCGGCCAATGTCGCAAGGCAGTATATACTTAACATTAGAATCGATTCGGGTATGCGGATAGTCTGCTCTGACCATACATGTGCGTGCTGACACAGTTCCTGGTAATAAATGCAAACGCCTTGCATAGTCGCGCAGCCTCGTATGATCGGTAAGCATCTAGCTTTCTAGCCCTTCAAAAATGCAGAGCCGTGACACAAGGCTCAGAATCCTCTATTGATCAATGGAATGGTGCTGCAAAGAACTTGAAGTCAGTCGTCACCCAAGTCGCTTAGTACTATACCGAATCGCGCGGTATCATCGCTGCCGCCACTACACTCTCCGGCTTTGCGAGGCCGTAACTTGATTGGTTGGCTCTCAAAGCTCTTGTTCGGCAAGTTGTGAAGATGTTTAAGTGGCGACGCGTATTGGAAAAGAAAAGTGCCACGTCGCGGAGGTGGCAATGGAGGGACGTCATGGGGTGATCCGACGTTGAGCTAAACAACGTCCGCTTGAAGTCAAAGAAAGAGCTATCTGTTTTCCTATATCAATCGTCTCGTCGTAAAGAATGGTTCCGGGACGATACATGGGTGAATTTGTCGTTGTTCGCCGCGTTCCGAGCCAATTCTAGGTGATCTCCAAGTTTCCCGTACCATGCGCGCTAGAGTCGTCAAGCAGCGTAGAGGAGACCCACTTCGCGAGCCTAGGTTCTTGGGTGAATCCCGCTTTTCCATCAGACCCTCTTGGCTACGGCGATGAGCATCCCTCACGTCCTCGACAACAGCGACGTATGACACTTTGCCTTGTTTCAGAAAGTGTTCGCGCAAGACGCGGATAAAAAGCCACGTGCAGCGCTGAGCTGGCGACGACAAATATGAGTGCGCATGCACGTCACCCGGTACCCTTTGAGCCATTATCGCAGAATGGCAACTCCCCACTGCATCGCGTAAGCATACTGGAGTTGCTTGATCCAGACCCGCGACCTACTTTTGTTATCGATACCACACCAACCAGTATCGAATACCCGAGAAAGAATGTACTCTACTGGAACTCAGCTATGGCCGTTGCCGATCCGGGGGGGTTGCTGCAGCAACTAGGCAGCGATGGCAGCGCACATGGTAGTGATCAAGATGGATATGCGCCCTTCACGCAATTCCGAAGCTGGTGTTCCGGCCGGGATGTAACGAGTGAACCTTTTCTGTACCATGGATTCAATTGGACAAAAGTTCACGTGGCCAGCGTTTGGAACGTCATAAGCGGTGTCTCTGCTTTGGGGCGTGCAGGCGTCGACAAACGCGAAACGACGACCCTCATCAGAACGGCTTCCAGAACAACAGCGCCAAATTTTGACTAGACAGATGAACTCCCCCCAAAACGCATCTCGGCGCATACAGCATGGGCTCGCAGCATCGACTGGGCGTCGACCCCACTGGGTCCAATGAGCTCCTGGTCATCCCAACTCCGCAGTATCTGCAACCTGGTCATACAGGATCCGCGGCCTGCTGTGGTGTTCTACGGGCCCGACCTTATCATGATCTATAATGAAGCTGAGATTGAGCTCCTAGGAGGTTTTCATCCATGTATGGGCGCCAGTGCTCGTGTTGCTCTTGCTTCGGTCTGGGGAGAGTACTTTGAGCCCATGATAGAAAAGAACCTCGCCGGAGAGACAGTCGAAAAAAGAAATACTGCGATTCACATGGTCCGTAACGGCTTCATGGAAGAAACTTACTTTTCCTTGAAATTCATACCAATACTGGACTCTGAGGGCGCTACCGTTGGCCATTACGAACCTCTAGTCGAAACTGTACGTTGACTCCAAATACTCCCTAGCGATTTGCATTGCCATTCGGTTTTGATACAGTCACAACCTCTTTTAAGGGGCAAATACTCGATCATAAACACTTGAAAGCCTCTCTCCTCAAATTTGCAACAGAATAGAAACTGCTTTGTCGCGCAAAGCTCTCTATTTCTAGACCAAATAAGCTCCAGCTAACGTACATATAGACTGAAGAAGTCATTGCGCAAAGACGATCGCGAACGCTGCTTGAGCTTAGTGAAGAGATTCCAAGAGCACGCAACTCTGATACCTACTGGAACGTCGCTACCGAAGTCCTATCGCGTAACGACAAAGACCTACCTTTCGTCCTCCTTTACTCAGCTGAAGCTGATGGTCATGGCTCTACATCAAGTAGGACACGGTTTTCCGACATTACTCAACAGCACTGTAAGCTTCGGGGTTCATTTGGTCTACCTAAAGGATCACGAGCTGGACCAGATCATCTCGACTTCCAACAAGATCATGGATTCTCTCCCTATTTTCGACAGGCTCTCACAGCTCGAGAGCCAATAATAATACGACTTGATCAGGATCCAGTAGCTGCAGAGCTGGTACAAGGTGTAGAATGGCAGGGCTTTGGAGATCCCTGCAGAATGGCGGCTATCTGCCCTCTGAACCCGACATCCTCGCGAGACAACATCCTTGGCTTTGTGGTCATTGGACTTAACCCTCGTAGACCCTTCAACGAAACTTATCTACAGTTTGTCCTAGTCGCCAGCCGCTTGCTCTCAACGTCTCTCACTTCAATTATACTTCATGAAGAAGATATTAATCGTCGAGAGCGAACCATAGCTACCGCTGAAGAGATAAAATATCAATTAAGACAGCAACTGACGCAGTCCCAGCAAGAATCGGAGCGTAACTTTTCTAAGTTCAGGCGTTTTGCGGAGCGTGCCGATATTGGTATCTTTCTTATTGGTATGGATGGGGTTTATTCTTATAGGAACGAGGCTTGGTACGACCTGCTAAGCCCAAACAATCGCGATATCGATCTTGCCGACGCTTGGATCGAGATAGTAGATGATGATTTCGTTGAGTTGGGGCAAGCAAAGTTCAAGGCACTTGAGGAGACCAAGGAGCATCAGTAGGATGAATGTCCTCTGTAATAACATATAGCTGACATCGAGCAGGTCCTTCGAACTGCGTCTTAAGAGAACTTGGAATGCCCCGAGCCAGAGTCTGGACGACACTATTCCTGACAAACAGCCTATGTGGGTGATAACATCAATCTTTCCTGAACTCGATGACAACGGCGAGGTGGTTGAAATAATTGGCTGTTTCACCGATATAAGGTACGGGGTCTCGCCCATGTGGTTTTGCTGCGAAAATGCTCACGGATACCAGCCAGCAAAAATGGAGCGAGAAGCTCCAGGCTACTCAAGCTGCAAGAGCTCGGGAGTCTAAGCGGTAAGCTTACTTTCGTCAAGGAATAGTTTCCAGTCGACTAACTCTTTGCAGAAACCTAGAAAATTTCATTGACACTACTTCGTAAGCTCCAAAGATGCTGGGTTTTCACATTTACACTTCTGACTCGTACCAAGCCATGAAATGCGCAATCCTTTATCGGCAATTGTTCAGTGTGCCGACGTAAGCAAGACTGTTTTCCTGGGTGGATACAGATGCTGACAAGTACGGGTAGAGTATTATTTCCTCCCATAAATCTTTCGGAAAATCGGCGGACTACCAGAAGGTCTACGAGACCATATTGGAGACGACTATCGATGCCGCTGAGACTATTGTTCAGTGCTCAAAGCACATGAAGACCATTGTTGACGGTAGGCTACAAATTGAGGCGAAGCAGTTCGGGTGCCGACAAAGTGACTGACGAAGCCAGATGTGCTTACGATGTCGAAACTTGATTCGGGATTGTTCATGATGACACCAGTCGACATACAACTCGAATCGATTGCAAGAGACGCGGTCAGAATGTTCGAGGGCGAAGCGAAATCGGCGGGTGTAGATTTGCAATTCCGTGTCGAAGACTCGTGCAAGAATACTGCCATTCAACATGTGTCACTTGATCCAACTAGAGTCTTGCAGATACTCATAGTAAGTTACTATCCTTCCTCTCTCTCTCTCTTCCAGAGCGCATCGGCTAACTGCGAAGAATCTAATCACGAATGCCATCAAGTTCACAAGACTGCAAGTCATACGCAAAATCTGTGTCAGCTTGGGTATATCCGACGAACGGCCGACCCACAGTGTCAGCGGCAACGTGCTGTTCTTGCGTACCTCGGAAGCTTCGGAGGCACAGACGTTACAGGCCGACTGGGAAAAGGGCGGCATTGTAGGTCACCATAGCACGCGATCCAGGAATTAATCTAACCGAACAAGGTCTATTTGATATTTTCCGTGCAGGATACAGGCTGTGGGCTGAGTGATGAAGAGCACCAGCTTCTTTTCGCTCGTTTCTCTCAAACATCACCGCGCACACATATCGACTATGGTAAGTTCCAGGCTCATCCATAACTTACTCCCTGCTCAGAAATCCCAGGTGGCTCTGGTCTTGGTCTCTTCATCTCAAGACGTCTGTCCGAAATGCATGGCGGTGCCATTGGCTTTGCCTCTAAACCAGGCGTCGGTAGCACATTTTCCTTCTACGTGAAAAGTAGAAAGACTTTGCACCGCCCCAACTCCAACCGAAGCGAAAGCGATGCCGCGGTGAGTGTGAGCCTACGCGCGCAGGAGACATTACGCTCCAGTCGAGTGCACAATGAGGCCATCGACAACGAAGACTCCCAGAGTCCCGAAACCATTTCAGACGATATACCCAACAAAGATCTCTATATCCTCATTGTTGAGGATAACCTTGTCAACCAACGCGTCCTTGCCAAACAGCTGCGCAACACGGGTATGCGAGTCGCGGTTGCGAACCACGGCGGAGAAGCTCTCGAGTATCTGCGCACGACCAACTATTGCATTCCTGACGGATCGGGAAAGCCGCTTGCGCTCATTCTCATGGACTGGGAGATGCCTGTCATGGATGGCCTGACCTGCGTGCGAATTATTCGCGAAATGCAGAGTGAAGGGATTGTGAGAGCTCACGTTCCAGTCATTGCGGTAACGGCGAATGTGCGGAGTGAGCAGGTGGAGGTAGTGCTAAAAGCGGGCATGGACGATGTGATAGGTAAGCCGTTTAGGATACCAGAGCTTTGCGCTTGTATCCAGAAGACCCTTAGGGTTACGGCGAGGGCGTAGTTTAGCGGTGTTTCTACAAAGGCATTCAAGGCGAATATACCCTCAATGATGTGTGGTCACACAGTGATGTATAGCCCATACCATCTCTTCTCCAATGACTGCTGCTTCTCCATCGTTGGTCATTTCCAACTTACTATTTACTCAGCAAGGCAAACGGACATGTGCCATCTTTTCATCCCCAACCATAAAGAGAACATCAACGTCTTGCCATACATTGAGCAGAATCTGATCTCTTGAATCGTGTTTTTGAGATCAAGAAGGGGATAAGATACGAGAACTAGTTGAACGAGTGACCATTCTTTTGACACCTCATACTCTTCGCTTTGGCGATGCAGATTGCGCCTCGCAGCTCATCGCCCGTCAATTTAGAATTGATTTGGATGTGGATCTGCGTGGTTGTAACCGCCTGGAGGTCTTTTCGAAATTTTTGAACCCGGCTGGGGGTTCTGGTGACATGATCTATTGAACAACTTGTGGACTTTGATTGTCGTGCTATTGAAGCTTCTGGAGGTCCTGAATCTTCGTCTGTCGAATTATGGTCATGACATTGTTCTTAGCGCGGCTCGTTCGGGTTGAGTCGGTGGCAGACTGGGACAAGCCTTGTCACATGAAAGCGCAACAGGATGCCTGAACATGTCTTGTAGGAAGATGTGATGCGAATGCATTTGCTGATTGATTTGGTTTGTCGCGCAGTATCGAGATGTTGCTCTAAAAGAATAACACTACTGGATAGTAGGAGCATACACTGGATTATATTTGTACAAGGGTATGACGATAGTAGATGTAATTTGGACATGCAAACGAGAGACGGAAATATAGAGGTGGAAATGCGATGCAAACAGGTATATACGACGAGCAATACGTGCAGAATAACAAGAGAACTTTTGATATCGAGACCACCGTTGTGGGAAAGGACGACTGAAACACGTGGATAAAAGCATGGATGAAATGGGTAATGGAACACCGATAACACCGACCGACCGGAACAAGGAGATAACATAGGATAGTGTGCGAGCCAAAATACTGTAATTTAATCAATTCCGCCTTCGCCTAAGGAAATATCACTCTGGGGGGAGGGAAAGGGGGTATCGCATCCAAATCATCCGCCATGAATGTCTCGTGTATGTTCTGTGTATCGTATGGAGTCTTGCAAATTGGAGAGCATAATCTGTGGCGCTTTGAACTGCGCTCGAGATTTCAGTAAGAAAGAGGGCTCAGTAGCCAGGGTGTGGACCGGATGTGTATTTGTCCTCCGGGGCGTACTTTTGGTCCGTAACGTAATAAGCGTGAGGATGAGGAGCCGCAGGGAATTGCGTTTGAGTAAACGACTGTAGAGCGATCGGAGCAGAGGCCCGTCTCCCTTGATCGGCTTGAGGCGCTGGGACCTGGGTTGGCTGCTGGCCTGCAGGCGAGCTCTGAGTCGGGATGGAATGAGCTTCAAGACTTCCAGTTTGGGCCATGGAGTATGAGAGGGACTGTGGCGCTTGGTATTGTGAAGTCTGTCCATGCTGAGGATAAGAAGCGGCTGGGGCAGCCGACGGATGATCAAAAGAGTAGTGACGAGCAGACTGAGCCTGCGGCGCGTAATGCGGCGATGGAGCGGCCTGAGCGGAGTATTGCGGGCTCACTAAGTGTGGCGACGAGTATGGTTGTGGAGACGGAGGGTGAGTGTAGTGCTGCTGGGGGGCGTACGTCTGAGGAGATGGCTGCTGGACAGGGTACTGGTGCGTGTTCTGTGTAGTCGAGTATTGGGGTCCAGCAGATTGAGGTGCAGCGTAGTGTGGCGGGCCATGTTGGCTTGGTGCGTAATGGGAAAGTTGAGGTCCATGCCAATACTCAGGAACTGTGAGGTGCAGAGGTGCGTGTGTCTGAATAACACCCTGAGTTCCAACTGATTGAGTGACTGGCCCTAGCACATGATGCTGTACATGGCTTGGCGGGAGATGGTGTGGGTAGCCCGCCACAAGTGGCATATCCTTGCTCTCCTCATCTTCGAGACTGACTTTCCAGCCATTCAAAAGTTCCGGCCGTGGCTGGATGTCGGCAAGTTTTGGATCTTGGAATGGCCGCTTAAGCTTCCCACTGACTACGTCTTCAAGGCTGTAGTATGAGATGACGTGGTGATGGGTGCCCTGGTACTTGACAGAGATTGTCTTCTTCATCAAGCCGCCTTCTTTAAACTCATAGCTGTCGATCAAGGAGCCGCAGAATCGTCGTTGTTGATCCGGAGTAAGGCTTTGAGCAAAGTTGGCATACACTTTGTTCATCGAATCGACGTCGCCCGAGAGGGGAGAGTCGAGGGATAGATTTTCGTACTCGTCTTCGGAGTTTTCGAGGACTTCGCCAGTCTTGGACCTAGCCGGCCCATTGCTTTCTTTCCTCTTCCTTTTGGTGCCACAAGAAGGGTTTAGGGCCGACTTCTTTTCCTCTGGCTTAAGTGCACGTACAAGTTGGCGATATATGAGACAGTTGTTCATGACCCGACTAGGCGACCAGTGGACAGCATCGGTCCAGCGCTTGATGCCCGACGCGTTCTCCTCGTAGACCAGGACGGTTCCAGAAGTGAGCATTTCTGCGCGCTCCTTGTCGTGTGGCCGGCGACTGATATGACTAAGACGTCCTTGGAGTGCGGCCTCGACTACGGTCATGGCATCTTTGGTTGTATCCAGGAAGCCCTGCCAGGTGGGTTTGAAGGCAGGTTGCGCTTTGACCATGGTGCCTGCGACCTGGGGCCGGGGAGGTGGCGGCGTGCTGGTCGCTGTGGAAACAACACGCGAGGTAGCGATTGAATGATGCCGAGATGGTTGACGGGCGGGTTGCTGCATCTGTGGGGCAAAGCTACTGTATACTGAGGGGTCGAACATGCTTGAATACGAGGTTTCGTGTGCGGTTGATTGTTGTGACCACGTCCATGAGTCGGCTTCGCTGTAGCCATCCACCTTTGGTAAGCCACCAAGGGACATATCGTGTCCGAAGGAAGGCATCGTCAAAGTCGATGCCCGGATACCTTGCAACATGGGGAAATTTATTGGTTAACAGGTGCGGTTGCGTGTGCAAATTGATGAGGTACAAAGTAATGCAGAAGTCGGAGATCGTTCAAGCGTCTGGGGTAACAGAAACCATAGGAGACTACCTTCGATCGCACAACATCCGAAGCCAAGTAGATTAATAGGTCGGGACGGGAATGCGTCCAAGCGATGCAGGTAAGACCGGATGGAAGAAGTCGCTAAAGCTCAAATGTCCGTCGGGAGATAACCTGGGGTGACTAATCAGCAGCGAGGACGAGGGGTAGATGGCTGAGGGAACGACTTACAAGTATCAATGGGCGGAAAAAAAAGAGTCGTAGAGAGAGATAAGTGGCGAGTGAGCAGTGTCGTTCCAAATGGTGCGGCTGGAGATGGGCGGGACCAGAGGCGGGGCAGGTGTGTTGAGGATGCAGATAGCTCTATCCTGACTCCAGCCTGTGATCTCGCTTAGGCGAAGGAGAATTATGCGTTTGCCGTGTTTCTCGCGGTGGCAGAAGCAGTGGAGGAACTGTATCAATAATCAGAACTTGTTGGGAGGGACTGGAAGCCACAGGGTGGCAGATGTAGAGGGTGAGGCGCGTACAAGGGCTGCAAGTGCAAACAACAATATGGAGTATGTAGGTTGCCGACAGGATGTACCAGAGGGTAGTCCAAGGAACGGGTAGAAGTAAGTATATTTGGGGGTTATATTGATGCGTCGGCGAATTGCGAAGCTACAAGGATGTCAGGGTTGGCAAAGCCCAGGGACGATAATAGGGAGAAGAGGTAATCGTAGCAACGGCGGCATCAGGCAGTAGACAAGGACCTGGATACTAACGAGAGCACGCTATCTAGCTTATGACAGCTGGGATGGTCTGTCGGAGAGAATGGGCGACTCCTGGCAATGACTCTGATGGATGGGGCAAGTCAAGCGTGAGAGAATATGCAAGACTGTGACGGACGTCGACTGCACTTCATGACAATGTGCCTGCTTGGGAGAGAATGCTAAGTATCCGGGAGCCATGACACACACTACAGTGCTGGCCGCTTGGGAGGGGGCCCTCTGCCAGCTTGGGCTGGCAGTCAGTTGATAGCCACAGTAGCGTTGCGATCGCCCCTGCAGAGGACGCAGCTAGTCCCTGGACGGAGAAAGTCGACATGAGGCAACCCTGCTGGGGCATGTTCGTCTTCAGCCATCCGCCAGTTCGCGGATTCTGGCTCTGGCCCATGAGACGATCAACGCGCACGAGCAGCCCTCGGTGCACATTCTCCACCGCCGCCCACCGCACCATCGCAGTGCTAAATTAGTGGCCCATGACTCCGCAGTGGCCAGGGCCTGACGTTAGGACAGCGTAAGCTTCATGTTCCTGGACGGCGGCCGCTGGTGAGGCAGCACGCGAAACTCTCTTCATCCCGCAACGTGCTGCCCCCAGAAACGGCTGTCGGTAAGCATTGGACACGAGCATGGCCGGTTTCGAGCATTACCGGGCTGCCGACAACAGGCCCGACGACGGACGATGAGGAAATCGAGTGCGGAGATGGCCAAGAGAGCAGAATGCAGCCGGAACCAGGCATAGCGCAGAAAGTCGACTGAGTCCAGCGTGGCGACTGGGATGCGAGTCCGAAGACGGACAAGCGTCGCTGCGTCTCAGCAGCAGCGAGCGAGAGAGAGACCAAGGGCCGCGCAGACTGGGTGCAGGCAGGCTGGTCCAATGCTCGCGGATCCGGGACGGTGCGCTATGTTTCACACGGTCGCATCTGCTTCCCAGCCCTGTCGACGACCATGTAATCTCTTCTGCTGACACGCAGACGCCCAGTGGCGGCGGCGGCGGCGGCGAGGAGCACACTTCCGGGCATCGTGCATCCATTGAGCATAGGGCCTCATGCATTTGCACCCAAAGCGTTGATGGTGTTTGTGACCCCGGCGCAGGTGGTGTGCACTTTGGGAAGGACGACGGGTCAAGTGACGACCGTATGTGGCCTAGCGCGCACGGGCTTCATGGGCGCCTTTCCCCTCCTTATCCTAGGGTGAATCATGCACGCCTATCACACATCACACTCCATCGTGAAAAATTGCTCTGCTCAGCATATCATGACCTGCGAACGTCTCGACCCATCTGTGCCTTGGATTTGCAACCACTCTGTTCCCTGACGACAGCACCAAAGCGCTGTGGGGTGGTCATGGTGGTTGACAAGGCCGTCACCCCATCCACCCGCATGACGCAACCGGCGACGCCAGTTGCATCGCGACTGCTGAACGCCAGGCAGATATCGCGGAGCTGACAACGACGACGATGTAGTTAATTCGTGACGACCAGCGGGTCCTGGTGCAGCTGCAGCAACAGAACTGCACGGCTACTGCAGAGGCAACTTGGTACTGACGCGACATCCTTGCGGCCATTGACGGCCTCTCCCCAGACGTGCACTTCCGCCTTGATCGTCCCTTGCCCACCAAATTGATGATGTGGGTGGGCGAGTCATCTTGTCACCTAGTCAGGAACGTCATCTCCAGCTGATAATGTGCTATGTGCCGACTAGCCATACGCCAGACCACCGCACTGAGTTTCGGACCGCCACAAGAACTTGTTCGGGGTTGCGAGTCAGTATGGGCGTGCCCAGTCACGCCTTTGGCCCTTTTCGGCTGGGCGGCATGGCTGACATGTCCCTCCTCCAGTGAGAGCCGGCATCGTCCAACTGGCATCCGGGCGTTAGCTTCACCATGTGAGCCTGTTGACACCGCGCCTGACAGGTACCAGGTTTCAACGGCTATCACTAGATGCTGACGAGGCCACAGCCAAGATAACTCTCCGCCCCAAGTCATGCCTGAGGGCGACATCAAGGCCGTTTAGCTAGCTTCGCGAGCGTCCGATAGCCTGCGAGCTACAGTTCGTCGTCAAAAGACGCGCGCCAAATGGACTTCGCGCTCCTAAGACATGGCTTGTACTAGGGACATCGCTGCTTTGCAAGCTCTTAAGCAAAGCAAATATAGGTCCCGGCCATATATACAACCAGCATCTACTCAGCCCGCACGCATATCCTCTGTCGTTGACCAGTAAGTCCACTCTCGAGTTGGGGTGAACAGGCTGGGGCTGACGATACTAACCTAGTATTCCTTGTGTTCACGATTGACAAGTCTTTCGGACCATGGTCACTCAGAAGAGCCGTCGCGTTACGAAGCCAGCCCGGTCGTACCCAATGCTTATCCCGCTATCCTCCCTGCTATGACCAGATGTTCTGAAAAACACGAATCGTCGTGATAAAATTCCTACCTAACCCGTACCATGCTCTTCAGGGCTCTTTGCATCGCTCGCAAATGTCTCGCTTGCCCCGGCAGCGAGTGTGACTTCTTTCGCACGGGTAGGCGAAAGTCGGCTGCGATCAACGGAAGCCTTGCATCCAACTGCGATGCGTTGATAACACAACAGCATCCTGTCCCGCGCAGTTTTGATCGAGTCGCAGCATTGTTAGCAACGCAACGGTAGACACCTGGGCTGCAATGGTGCTATGTGACGTTCTGCACAATTGGGTCGACTACTACACCAAGCGCGGAGGCTCTCACCGGCGCCACAATGGGTCTCTGCTCTGCCGCAACGTGGCCATGCCATTGTCCACCTCTTGCCTCACCACGCTCCCCAGCGTAGAACAGGGTCGCTGTCGCCCTAATAGAAAATGGTACACGCATTCGCTCTGACGGTGGAGTCAGTCCCCATCGTTGTTCATTCTGCTATGTTCGACGTCCAGGACGCCGAGTTGCTGCCTCAGCGCACAAGTAGTACGATGATGATCGAGCCCTTTCGGTCTTCATTCTACCTAGGATTACCCCCGACAGGTTCTATTGAATGGTAGTGCCCCTTGGCAGCACCTCCGACTTGATTCGCCGTTGCATGCATACCCCTTGTGTTCAAACCAACCTCGCAGGTCGGCAAGCTCCTTTTAACCAAGCAATCACCTGGCGTGCAAATGTGTGCATATGACGGGGGATGATCGACATCGGAGTATGAAGTCCCTGGACGATCATGGAGATCCGGGTCGTACGGATCACTCTTCTTAGACCTTCGCTAAACGACCATCAGCCGCGGAGCCACACCAATGCGAGGATCGCACACGGTGAACTCCTCACCAGGGACCAAAAGCAAAACTTGGATCGGTCTCACTTCGGCAAATGTCGACCGCCAATTTGTCAGGTGTTGTGGAGCGTCCGGCCCGCACAGGTGTAGCTGAAAGCCCATGTACAGAAGCCACGTGAACAGGACTGTAGACAATCTGCATTTTTATTCTCCTGTGTTTGAGCCCTGGGCAACCATATACTCCTTGATGCAGTAGCATTCGGAAGATTATACTACGCTCCGCACAGCTGCCTTCAGGACAGGACATTCGCAGAGAGCGTGTTGCACTAGAATGCCGTCTATGTGCATGATTGACTCGCCGTCATCGCTTCCGCAACTTTGTCGTTTCAGGACACTTGACAGTCCCGTCCATCCCGCCGTCAGCTTTCGACCACGTTTTGCCTCTGGACGACTCAGACCTCGGCCCAACCGCGAGCATTAACGACAACTCTCATGCTCCACAAACGGCCGCGCTGCTACCTTCGCTCCCGGATCCAAGCATGCCGACAAGTACCCAAACTCTATTCTGCCTACATGCTGCACGATTATAGATCAAGTACCTGTTAGTGCTCCAACAGATCGTCTAAAATTGCCGTGAAACATCCGGAAAGAAAGACCATTAATCTGAGAATTTCTCATTGGCCCGGACCAAAGCCTGTGGCTTGCAGTATTGCAAGTGGAATCGTGTCACGACATTTACGGATATGCTGCCTTCGCAAACTCTATGACTCAGGCAGAGACGGAGAAAAGACCCTTTCCAAACCCTGCGTCTTCACTATTATTATACCAAACTGCTTGCTATCTGGCCGAATTGGAACAAACAACCAGTACATTGCCACGTTCCTAGGCCCAACAGTTTCACCAGTCGGCTCCTCAGATTGTGGTGTTCGGATACTTCGCCCAATGGACCTTGCGTATAAAGCGCTTCGGTAGCAACTCCAAAGATATTAAATCGCTCCTATTTCCTCAAAGGTATCTCAGTCAGGCTGCAAGCTGGTTCGTGATAGAGTACGGCATTGCACCAGCAGTGTTTCAGGCCATCGAAAGCTGCAAACTTCGCCGAAGCCGACGATCCACTCTCCCTGACAGTCAAACCGGACTTCAGTTCTACAAGCGCGATGTTGTACAGAATGACATGCGTTAGGCACAAACATAGCGTGAAACCTTTCCAGAGCAAGAACGACGATTCCAGTGAGTTGCGTCGGAGTTCCTCGCGAACATGGCAGCTTCCCAAAGGAGATACGACTTCCAATGTTGTGCAAACAAGCGCAGCCAGATTGCGCCTTAGAGCTATCAGGATCTTACTACCACGGCCGTTGCTTCACTACTGCGTCGCTCGTTGAAGACGCTCAGCTAAGGCAGGTAGCCCAGGTACATGGCCACATGACGAAGTTTGTCCGTTTCACCAAGCGGGTCACTTCGTATCTGTAAATCCTCTCAAGCATCTAGATACAGATCCGCAAGATTCTACCGGCTCTCATCAGTCCAGCGCTGCAGCGCTTAGGTCCCTTGCGCACGGATCACGAAGCAATTATATCACACTCCGCAACAAACAAATAGATCTACAGATTGAATACCTAAGCAAGTTAGTTTCCGCCCGGGATTTCCTGTCTAAGTATCTAATCTGTAGATCTGTTTGTTTGTTGCGGAGTGTGAATTATATAGGGTCCTTTCCGCCCCGAGTCCTCACCACCACCAGTCTCACAACCATCATCTGTGTATTTCCTCTTCTTCATTTGGTTAATGATAAGACTTGGTCGTTTCATCGTCGTTCACCACGTGGGTTCACATTGGAGATTGCCCGGTGGCGGTTGGTCAAGTCCGAACCAAATAGGTAATTGTGATCGACTGGACTAGAATAAGACCACATCATAGGGTGATGGCGATGCATCTACCAGTGGCGAGTTTCGTCGAGCTCGCAGGATAAACAAGAAGGGCATGCCGTATCCGCTACGCATCGCACTAGGTTCGTCGGAGGTCATACGTCCTCTTGGACGTGCTGCAGGCCCGTTACATACCAAGTGACAAGGCCTTTCAAAGTTTAAATCTACGCGTACACAGTGCATAATCGGACAGTGCTACGGTGCGGACCGCTGTCTACGATAGGCCATCCGAGGGGATTGTACTCAAACTTTGCTTTCCACTGTGCAGACGTTGGAGAAGGCTGGGGGCCTGAGACTAACGATAGCCTCCGATGATTACATATTGAACAAAGCACTTCCCCTCATATGGCCCTTCTCGTCATCAAAGTTCTGACCTGGGCCTTGTCTTACAGGTTTCGAAGAGACGATTTTGTCTATCAAACCCTAGCGGTCTGAGCCTTGATGCCCAGCCCGGTTACTCACACCTACCATGTCAAAACACACATGTTGTCTTTGTCCCTACTTCGATGCCAAAAATGCCCCGACAGTGGAGGTTGGGCAGCGGTAACAGGAAAAGTATGGCCTTGGTTTGCCGCCGCTACATGGCATCGCTTTCCATTTAGACATGGCCCCATCTGAACTATGCCTCCATCTATCCGCCTGCCATCAGCAAACGGAAGAAGATAGCGCTACAACTCTGCAATCTTGCGAGCAGCCCGATGCCCAAGACCCCAGCACCAATACCCCAACATGTTGAGAACCACGGGAAATCTCACTTTCCCCGCTTACTCACTTTCTCACCCACACCCCCATCCAAGCAGAAAACGGAACAGATGGACAGCCAAGCGTTTAACCGGCTGGTTCAGTTTTTTTTTTCTTTTTGACTTGGATGGGGTGCCCACATACTCCCAGGGATCAACGTTCCAACGCAGATCTTCTCGAACCAAGGCCCAATCATGGTCCGCGGCCGTTTGTTCCGACGCGGCTTGCATGGTGTCCTTATCTGAGGGGTTGGAGCAGAAGCAACATGGGGGAGGGG
>LR132544.1:0-18927 GCA_900634815.1 Paradendryphiella salina | reverse complement strand
GGGGGAAGAAGAAGACCTACCAAGGTTTTGCATTAATTCCCAACCACAAGATTTCTTTTCCTGATCTGTTTGTTCGTATTGCAGATTTGTTGATGCGAAAGAAAAGGATAGTAGTAATGACACAGACAGCAGAAACGAAATGAGATTTGCCATTGCTTGTGTTGATAAAATAGTAAGGCGAGTAGAGGATGAGGGACTTGAAGAGTTGTTCGTAGCGTTGAGTGCGTTTAGCATTGATGCCAGGTTTGCTTCTTCAGCTGGCGAACAGCTTGATAGGGGGCGGTGGTTACACGCACACGTGGCTAGTCGCAGGCCGTGCCACCAAGCCACAGTCAGCGGTGTGAAGGGTTCGCATTGCATTCTGTCAACAAACTAAGACGTCATGTCATTTCACCATAACAAGCTCTTCAAAAATAGCCATGGAATACGAGCAAGATGTAGCGGCAGAAGCGTTTGACAAAGTCGTATATTCGTGATATTTCGTAGCCAGTGGATCATAAACTGGTCGGTGATGTGATACCCAGAACGCCTCGTTATGCAAATGGGTATCGAAGGCCTTCTGGCCAGTAAAGTATAACGCCGTAAAGTTCAAATCAAAACCAGGCAAGACTCCAAAGCGCGGGCATGTTTGGCCAACGCTCTTGCCAGGTCGCGAGGATCTCGGGCACCCGTTCGTCGAAGCCAGAACGAGCTGCTCCACCTCCAGATTGCCACCCATTCTCGCCATGCATCTCCCTCTCTTTTGCTGCAGCCTCGTTGAGGCTAAGCGCAAGATCTAGAATAGCCTTTCCGCCAACAAGGGCCTCTTCGTGATTATCCCTAATGTCCACATTAAAGACGTGGACGGGCCTATTGAGCTTCCCGCCCTTGTTGTGTAGATCTTCCAGCACAGCATCAAAGCAGCGCTCTTCGCAGGTTATGACGACGTCTACTACGCCGGACTCGGTACCCTGCGAGCCCTTGTCTTCGGCATGGTCAAGACGTGGCTTGCCAGGAACCCAATCCTGGAAGCGCTCAGGATAGCCTTTGATGTTTAAATTGCGACCCAACATGTTGAGCAGGCCGTTGTTGGTATACAGGGCCGTGTTCTGCTGGGAAAGCTCATCATGGATGGCACGATATGTAGTGCTGTTGAAGTGATAGACATTAGGCTGTGTGATGGTCGGGCCAGGTAGGCGCACGAGTGAGCCGGTGCCGAAGCTTATGGTTGGAAGATGCGCAGATGCGAGTTGAAGGTGTGCTTCCATGGAGCTGGTTAGATTAGTGGGAGGTGCCTAAGGTAGTAGCGCATCTGCCATACCGATTTTGATTACTTGCACATACAGTGCAGAACTTGAGCTTGAAGCTATCATCAGACACCATATTCTGCTCTGCATGCAAGTCACCAGCACCGTCCATGTTCACGGGCTGTGGCTCGGCTGGTGGAGGTGGTGGGGGCGGAGGCACAGATGTAGGGGTGGCCTGCTGCTGTTGCTGCCTTGCGCGTAGTCGTGGGTCGGTGGTCGACATGGTGAGGGATAGCGCAAAAGTATTGGTGATGGGAGTAGTTGGACAGCTCGACGCGTCTTTGCAAATTCTTCGCAAACGTTAGTTAGATTTCCACGCAGTGTATCTAGCAACAGCAATATTGTTCACGCGAGGTTCAGAATTTTCAGTGTATATTATTATTGTGAGTCCTCAAAGGCTAATGCCTAGGACAGCTCCAATATGTGTTCATCATCTCACGATAGTGCATGCATCGGGGAGTGGAGTAGACATACACTAGTGAATAATATTGCTCAAGCTCATAATCCCTGAAATGAACGGAATGAGGCCCAGCAAACGTGTTGAAATGGCGAATGGTCGTTGTTGCTTGCTTGTGGGAGGCACGAAGCCTGTGAAGGTGCAAGCTTTATCGAGCTCGGAGCTCAGGTCATTGTGTTCTTTCGGCTGACTAAGCGCACCGGCGGTCGGGAGAACGATTACGCGCGAGCATGCTGAACCGCAAACTATAGTGAATAGTATGGGTCCTACAGAAAAAAAGGCAGCATGGAGGGGCTGGCCGGGATGCGCTTGGCGTTTTGACATCGGGCTTATTTCCTGTTCCTGTTTTTGTGAAGCGCTTTAGTGCTATAGCACTACGCCATATGGGTTGTCTTGGTGAGAAGATGAGATTGGGACGCTATGCTATTGCGCAAGCATTCTTACACCCGAACGGGTCATGGTACGGCTCGGTCTGGCTGTCACACAGGCGTTCCAACTGGGAAATGCTGTCGAGCATAGTAACATGACATTTTCCGACGGAAGCAATTCGAGTCGATGATTATGCGTTTGGCGGCGTGACAGCATACGGTGAAGATTAATCAGGGAAGCTCCCCGTTGCGTCTGAAGCGCATTCGATCAACGGGGCGCGGGCAGTCTGTATGTAGCTAGGCGTAGAAATCTGAAACGATCTAAGGTGAAAGTAGCCTAAGTCCGTGTTGGAGCGGTTTGCAATCGACGAAGACTGAACAGACGCCAGAACACACGGCCCCTCATTGATGCTAGCAAGGCTACATGGCATGAACCATTGCGCTGTCAATTTTACCGTGTATTTGTCTCCCTCGACAGCCCCTCACCAGATGTCTTTCAACGCTTCCAGCGCATTTGACATATTCTGAAACACAAAACGACGTCTAGCATGTCCCCCGCCAACCTGTGCCAAAAATAGAGGCTACTCACTCGGCCTTGCACCACCACGCGCGCTGGTCGAAGACAACCTCCAGAACTTGCCGAGCATTTTGCCATAGTTGCGTTGCTCTCTAACCGCACTGGTTCTGTTCCGCTCCCTGTCGAGACCCATTCAAGGCCTCAACATCATCCTTCAGGCACGCAACCAGCCGCCGTTCACTGAGTGAGTGTTAGCGCCAGGCCTGACCCCCACAACCCCGGCGAGCGCTTCTCCAGCCGCCTCGCACTCCAAATATCTTCACACCACGGGCGATCCTCCCAATCGCCAGGCGCAGTCTCATAGCCGACTGCGGCATTCCAGAACATATCAAGCGCGCCCACCGGCCCATTGGCCAGTGTTGAAATTGAAACATCGACACAAACATCGAGTCGCTGCGCCATCAGCCACAACCGTTCCCAGAGGCGCTCCAGGGCTGTCGATTCACTGTGATTCGAAGACTACTTGTGCGCCTTGTGCGCTGGCCAGCCGGCGCCCGTCTCCACGCTGCTCTCGTGTGCTCTTTCCCGGATACTGAAAGCTTACCTGTGTCGCGCGCCGCCTGAAATCCGCCCTGCTTGCCACACTGCCCCTCGGCCGCGCTTCTAAAAACCATATAGACCATCGCTGACGACTCAGGCCCGACGATACACGCAAATATACCGCGCATGACCGACACGGGCAAGGCATCAGACACGGCCGTCGAGTCGCAACGGCTAGACGATAGAGCCGAGGGAGTCGCCGTACGAGGCACTCACACAAAAGAAGACATGGCCGCCGATGTGTTATCACCACGTAGCGATTCTGATGCTGCCCAAGCCGGTGTGAACCGAACCTCGCTGCCCCCGCTCGTCACTTCCCCGCCTTCCAAAGCCAAGCTTGAGCGCGCGAGCTCCTACATGAACAAGCGTCTGTCGACCTTCTCCAACACATCCAACACGCACCAATCCACACGCTCACGGCCGCAATCGACCGCCTTTCCTATCTTCCACTCGAGCCTGCCGTATTCGCTGGTGCGGGACTTTGCCTACGACCCGCTGCACCCATTGTTCTATGGGCCGCTCCCAGAACAGCCGTCTGATATATCCACACCCGCGAGCGAGCACAGCCGGAGACTCTCAGACCCGCCGCCGGTGGCGTGGCGTAGCGATCGAAGTGGGTGGTCTGCGGGGCCCTGGGATGAAAAAGATGGCGAACAGCTTCCACAGACAGCATACGATGGAGGTCCACCGTACAGCGAGGACGACGACATTTCAAGCCCTGTAGTCACCAGCCACCACGGTGCGCGACACAAAAAGCACAAATCCAACATCGTCAACTTTGACCACACCCGCGGCCGGAGAGGATACCCAGAAGATCAACGGCGGGGTTCCATAATACCCATGAATGGCGGGAGCAGCCAGTTCGTAACCGACGATGCTGCTAACAGTCTCAGTAGCGAGTACATTACCTACCCACCTGAGTCCTCCCGACTTGGTATACCTGAAGGAGCCTCGCGGCGCGATTCCCACTTCGCCACAACTCTACCCCCACGTACCTATGCAGATGCCGAGACAGCCCTCGAGGGCCCGCCTTACGATTCCGATGATGACATGTCGGAACCCGAAGATTACATTCAGGACGACAATCGCTTCTCTCGCGACTACCAGTTTACCATCGCCTCGCCGGATGAAGAGATGCACGGAAAGGCAGTCGCGCTGTTCGATTTCGCTCGGGAAAACGACAACGAGCTGCCATTAGTCGAAGGACAGGTGATACTCGTGTCCTACAGGCATGGCCAAGGCTGGCTAGTAGCCCAAGACCCCAAGACCGGCGAGAGTGGGCTGGTACCAGAGGAATATGTGCGCCTACTCCGTGACATTGAAGGAGGTTGGAACGGCCTAGTCGGTGCTATCCACTCACAGTCCGAATTGCGGCCACCTGAGGTCAACAACGGACCAGAAAGTTTGCTGAGCCCCATCTCTGCTGGACCAGAAGCCAAAATGCCCACACAGGCTGATCATACCCAGAGTTATACACCCGTGATATCGACATTCTCGACTAGCCATAAGGATCTCGAGAAGTACCCGACAGAAAGGCTTGGGACGCCTACCACCACCGAATGTGGTCCCTTCTCGCGAAGCAAGGACAGTGGCACCATGGAAGGAATAGAGACCACTCCTGAACCACAACCACAAGAACAAAAGTCATGAACTTGACAATTTCACTTTCCCAGCATTACAAGCGCAAGTACACAGATTTTCAAATTGTGCATTTTCAACATGTCACCGCCGCTGGGCAGTTGCAGCTCGCCATCAGCCACCAGAACCGTGGCATCTAGCGCTTCTTCGTTTGCCCGAAGGCCTAGAGCAGTATCCTAAACTGCTTTGTTTTCACGACATTCGCTTCACCCCATGTCTTATTCCGACACACTTACGAATGCATTACTTGGCGCTGCAGTCACTTCGGGGCCAACACTGCAACGGCTACGGCTCTACATATATCATATTGGAGGGAGGATGAGCACGGGATCAATGGATCAAGGGGAGAGGAGGGATAGACCAGGATCCAGGTACGGCCGTCAAGAGGGAAAGATTTCACGATGATGTGGAGGATGAACGTCTTACCCCCTCCATTGTAGTTGTACTCTTTTTTGTTTTGTTCTTCTGTCTCATTTTCCTTTTCTTTCTCTATCTCTACATTCACGACGATATTCGGCTCAATGAGTGGGCCGAGTGATGAACGCGGCTTGGCGAGGGCGTCCAACGAGTGGGACGACGTGGTGTATGACCTGCAAGCATATCTAATCCATGACCGTTTCGAAGCAAACCCCGCAGTGATTTCCCGTCCAGTGACGATGCTGACACTTACTAAGCTAACACGCTAATTAAGGGTGATAGAACCCACTCCTCAGCTACACGATACCGTAGAAGATGCTCTGGTTGATAATCCCTAGGACCACAAACATGCTGTACTGCATTTCATGTATGTTACTACATAAAAAACACCTGACCGGAAAAAAAAGAGAAATCGTCGTAAGGTAGTCATTGTTTTGGTTTTTTACACGAGTCAAACAAAACAGTAATTTCCATTGATTGGTGAGCGAGGATAATAATCCAGGCAGGCAGATACCCATATGTATGCCCTAAAAGCCTTGTGCGCCAAAAAGCGTGCGCTCGCAAACTCCCCCATCCGAAAACTTCCCTATACCAATTAAACTGAGTATACAAGACGATTGCCTGAAGAGCCAGGAGAAGCAAAGAAGAAGATCGTTCAGAATGCTTTCATAAACCACAGCCCCGATTTATCCCTTAGAGTGTAGGCGCCCGTTTGAGGCCCTGGCAGTAGCGAACGTACAGAGCGTCGATGAAGTGCGAGTGTCGGATGCCGGGCGGCCGTGCGCGCTGGAACCCATCAATCGCGTCTTCGACCTTGTATCCTAGACGTTCGATGAGGTATGAGACTAGGAAGAAGCCAGTTCGATTGAAGCCGTAGTGGCAATGAACGCCGATAAGACCCGGTCTCTGCTCCGCCCTGATTCTGTCAACGAGGTCGAAAAATTCTTTGACTTCGGCATCTTGCGGAGGCTGCTTTGACACTGTTGGGAACTTGTAGTATGGGATGCCACCCTCTTCCAAGCCTTTGGGATCGTAGACAGGATTGTCGTGTGAGATATCGATGACAGCGCATAACTTGCCAGCCCAGTGTTTTGTGAATACCTTGGGGGTGTGTTGCTCGTCGACCTCACGGAGAGTTTTCATTGCGCGGAAAACGCCTCCGATGGGCGCAGAAACAGGTTGCACAGCCTTCCATTTTTCGAGATTCTTGACGTCCCATTTTCCTTCAGTCGACAAGTGACTGAGTTGCCACGCCAGCGAAAGACGAGGATCGATGTAGTCGGCAAAGAAGGTGCCTATCAAACCAGCTATGATTCGCGAAGTGGATGGGGCGAAGAGCAGAGAGTGTGCTGCTGGTTTGGGCATGATTGCCGTCTTAAGAACAAGCCGACGCGGATGAGGTGACGGTGTATTTGATGATTGGGTAGAAGTACTCGAGAAAAGTGGACCGTCGGCGGTGGTGATGCTCCCATCTTTTGTACTGTCATCTGTGGACACAAGGCTTCCATCGGCAGTGGCCACGGAAGTAGACTCAACTGCCTTGTTGTCGTCTTCTAAGCGTGGCAGATCTGACGCGTCGATACCTGAGTCTTGATGCTGCTTTAGGGATCCAGTTGGCACGATTGTGGCGGGTACGAATGGTGCGGCTGCGATGGGCAAACTCGCCTTCTCACTAGGTGGCTCAATCGCACTCACGTCCCTCCCAAGGAACTCCACAATGCGCTTGACGTTGGAAGGTGGTGTGACGTTATCAGTCTCTCCAGCCGCGAGGAACAGTGGTATATCTAGGCCACTCCAAACATCCTTTCCTGGAAGACCTCCCCTCGGTGTGCCGCTGGAATAATCAGGACACATTCCCCGCGCCATCCTCTGCCATACATCACTTCGACTTTGCTCGTTGAAACGCAGTTGCATTCTCTTTGTCTCGTCATCGGCGTCAGGTCCTGCCATACGTAAGACACTCTTGCTGTTGACACCCCCTCTCCTATCCCAGCGCCTCAACAAGTCGAAGAGAGCTGGCGGCGCTAGCGAAATGTTGCGCAGTTGCCTTGATTGCTGTTCGGTGGGAGGGTCGGCTTTTGGGCAAATAGCGATCAAGCCGCTGACATGTCTCGATAGGAGATGTGCAAAGGATGAAGTAGGTGATGCCAAAAGTGCGGCTAGCGAACATCCCATACTATGTCCAACCAGAACAACGGGCTGTCCTTCGTCAGCTGCACGATGAGCCTCGATGACCACGGCAAGAAGCTGTACAAGGGCATCGGTTGCGTAGGCGTCCCATGATTTTGGCTCGAAGCTTGACGCACCGCATCCAGGGAGATCCAGAGCCAAGCATGGAGCCAGGTTAGAGAGGCTGATGAGAATAGGGCTGAATTGAGCGATGGATCCACCAAGACCATGAATAAATACGAGAAGGGGGACTGGGCAGGGATCCTTGGGTAGTTTGCTTTCCTGGGGGTGTGGGCGGTAGAAAGTCCGCAGTCTAGGATAGGTGAGACCAGTGGCGGGTACAGTATATGATTGCATTGTGGAGTACTTCTTTATCAGTCCCGAATCCGTAGTGGCGGCTTCATCTGTAAGGCGTTAGTACGACAAGGCTGAGAATGTGTACCCCAGCCGAGCCACGTGATCGAATTGAGGGTTTGCCAATTGCATGGAAACAACTTACCGGCTGCGACATCTGATATATGTTGAGTCTTTCCAGACTTTCTCTTGCCATTCCGTCTACTCCATATCCAAAGCACGGATCCTATTCCACACAGTGCTGTCAACTTGACCATACCAACGGAAGTCAAAGTCCACTTGCCTCCGCTAACTACGAAGGGGTTGAGCAGGTAAACGAGATAGTAGGCAGACTTCTTTATACTGCTCCCGTTCCAGTGAGCAAGGTCTGCGTCGGTTGGTGTCACTCGATCGTTGGGCGGGCCGGCGATGGCGGCCCTTAGAAGTAACCGCAGAGCCTGTGGAAGACGCAACGTGCCATTCTGGGAGGAGCAAGGAGGCGAATGGGGCTCCATGGCCATTCGCGTGGAGCAATGGTGAATGTATATCCAACGGGGCGCGGAGGTGCTGACGTGCAGAACGGTTATGGGCGATCAGAGGCAGCCAATGGAATGAGATAGACACACTCGTGCCCTAATCGCTGGCGGGAAGGAGCCGGTGCCTGGGGAGTTTGTTGCAACGAGACGCGCGCACCCTGGGCGAACAGCGCATATGCTGCTACTAAGGAAACGTCGTGATCTGCAGCCGGACGGAGGAAGCGATGTGTGAGGGTACCATGGCCAAATGCATGAATTAGAGATAGAGGCGCGAGCAGTCGATGACTGGACCTGCGCGTGGCATGCTAGATGGTGTCTCTGAGGCCGGCGGATGCCGGGAATGGCGTAGGAGTGGTTTGCGACATGGAGTTGTTCTTGCTCGCGAAATTTGTTTGTCGCAGTCATGGGCGGAATGACGTTTATGGTTGGGCTCGCTCCTGCCACGGCCCAATGCGGAAGCGACTTCTCTACCATCGTGAAACTTGGCAGGGCCGCCATGAAGCTTCGACTTCAACCGCTCTTCCCCTGACTATTTTCTCATCGCTTGCGACTCCTCGTGGGAACCGCGGTCCTATACTGTTCCTTACTCTCCGTTCATGCTATCCTCCATCGCGCCAGTCAGGGTGACGCCACCGTCAGCCTTTACTACAGGAACCCTAAGCATCTACTTCTGCCACGCCTTTCAGGACCGTACGGACATCAAACCTGCGCTGACAGAGATGCATACTGGAGTATACTGTGCCGACAATATGGATAGGACATGGCCCGCTTTTGATCCGACTGCGGCACCAACCAAGGCAGCCCAGCAGCCCAGCAGCACAGGTACCAAGCTTTACTTTCTGCATGGCCACTTCCAGCTTCAGCCAAGATATCCGCGCACATGACAGCTGCGGCCTTCCAGAAGCCTTTATGAAAGTCGCCGCACTCGGGTGGCGGGCCACATGACATGCCCAAGCGCCAGATTTCCCCCAGAGCTCCGATGCGGCGCACTTCGGAGTCAGACCGCGGAGCAAAAGTTCGTGCTATCCCCAACGCCAACGCGACCACGCCCCGCTGCCCCGTTACCTGGTCCAATCGCCATGGTTCGGCTTTGAATTTGTTCGATTGTATTGGTCCTCTATCAGCATCCGTCGGCGCCAACACACGCGTGTTTCCTGGCTCCAGAGGGAGGGGCACTTGTCATGTCCCACTGTGCCCCTCCCTCCGTTAGAATTTCGGCCCCAGGAAGAGGTCAACGATGCATGATCATTCCCCACTCGTCCATGGATGCGACCATGTTTGACCGCTCGAGCATCGCTAGACTGGAGGTTGTATGCACAATCCCTGCTGCGGGAGTACCTGGGTACCCACGGTAACTGTTAGCTATCAATGCTATCTAATCACCGGAATTCTACCTTGTTCTGTTCATCTTTCCATACATTCTTCCTCTACTTCCCCTACGCATACCAGTGCCGTTTTTGTGACCACAATCGCGTTGAACTCTCGCTGCCCGCAATGGACGCTCGAAACCTGCAGAAGCAACGGGAGCCAGAGGAACCGCGGTTCCTCAGCTTCCCACATCTTCCAGAGGACGCAAGACATGAGGATGGCACACCGGCGTTGAACAAGTACTCGTCAACACTCACTGCCGGTCACAACTTCCCAGGAGCTCAGGTTCGCTATTCTTATACTTCAAGCCACATCAGTAGCTGATGTGGACGACGTGATAGGCCATGTTGTACGCCGCTGGTGTACCGTCACGAGAAGCAATGAAGAAGCAACCTCATGTTGGCATTTGCTCCGTCTGGTGGGAAGGTAACCCTTGCAAGTCAGTACAATGCACATACACTGCGGCAACCTCGTACTAACCACACTGCAGCACGCACTGTAAGCTTCCCCATATTTTGCATGATGATACTCAAGGATCGTCGGTAGTCGTGGAGAAGAGATACTAATATTTTGCAGTGCTGGACCTGGGCAAAGAGATCAAGAAGCACGTCCAGGATGATGACATGCTGGCATGGCAATACAACACCGTTGGTGTCTCGGACGGCATCACGATGGGTGGTGAAGGCAAGTTAAATTCTGTCCAACTAACAAGGAGTTTAGAACTGACCTCATCTAGGAATGCGCTTCTCTCTTCAAACTCGCGAGATAATAGCTGATAGCATCGAGACCGTAACATGCGCCCAACATCACGATGCTTGTATAGCCATTCCCGGCTGTGACAAGAACATGCCCGGGGTCATCATGGCATTCGCACGACACAATCGCCCTTCTCTCATGGTTTACGGTGGCTCCATAATGCCCGGTTACTCGGAGACGCTCAAGAAGCCCATCAACATCTCTACGTGCTACGAGAGCCATGGCGCATACATATACAAGAATCTCAAAAGCGCGACCGAGGGCGAGTTCTCGCCGGATGAGATTATGGAAGATATTGAGAAAAACGCGTGCCCTGGTGCAGGAGCTTGCGGTGGCATGTACACAGCAAACACTATGAGCACGAGCATAGAAGGTCAGGGTGCCTTCAAAACCTACTGAAGCAAGAGACTGAGTATGCTAACATCCTCATAGCAATGGGACTTTGTCTCCCCAACTCATCAACAACACCAGCAACTTCACCCGCCAAGATGCGCGAATGCGCCAAAGCAGCCGCTGCTATCCGGGTCTGCATGGAGAAGAACATCACGCCACGAAAACTTCTTACCAAGGCCTCCTTTGAGAACGCACTGGTAATGATGATGGTCCTAGGTGGCTCTACAAACGCCGTCCTGCATCTTCTTGCCATGGCTGGCACAGCAGGCGTTCCTCTCACACTCGACGATTTCCAACGCGTCTCCAACAAAATTCCTTTCCTCGCCGATCTGGCTCCCAGCGGCCGTTACATGGCAGCTGATCTCTTCGACATCGGCGGCATGCCCTCTGTCATGAAACTTCTCGTCGCCGCCAACCTCCTCGATGGCAGCATCCCCACTGTAACGGGCAAAACGCTAGCAGAGAACATCGAAGGATATCCATCTCTACCCCAAGATCAAACTCTCATCCGCCCTCTCAACAACCCAATCAAACCCACCGGCCACATTGAGATTCTTCGCGGCAACCTTGCACCCTCGGGTGCCGTGGCAAAGATTACAGGAAAAGAAGGTCTGAAATTTACCGGCAAAGCCATTGTCTTTGACAAAGAGCACCAACTTGATCGCGCGCTCAATCTAGGGCAGATCCCGCATGGTGAGAACGTGGTAGTTGTCGTGCGCTACGAAGGGCCTAAGGGAGGTCCGGGAATGCCTGAACAGCTCAAAGCCTCAGCTGCCATCATGGGTGCCAAGCTGACCAACGTAGCCCTGATCACTGATGGAAGGTACTCTGGTGCGTCTCATGGATTCATCGTTGGTCATATTTGTCCAGAGGCGGCGGTGGGTGGTCCTATTGCTATCGTGCAGAATGGCGATACGATTACGATTGATGCCGAGAAGAATAGGATCGATATGGGTCTGAGCGATGAGGAGATTGATAAAAGATTGAAGGAGTGGGTGGCGCCTAGTATGCCGGTTACGAGGGGCGTGTTGGCCAAGTATGCGAGGTTGGTGGGCGATGCTAGTCATGGCGCCATGACAGACTTGTTTTGAGGAGTCAGGATACTAGGACCAAAGGGAAATATTGCCCATCGGCGTCATGCATGTAGTCGATGCAAGGACTTTGAAGAGACGCAAATCTTTCATGGGCGGAGAACTCTTCAATCCAAGTCCCTCAGCCCATATCATCACAGCAAGCACATGAGAAGAGCACGGATCGAAGTGAGGGGTATCATGTTGCTTTTCAGGCCCAAGCCCAGTGTCATTGGTTGTCCTAGGCTAAAAGCAGGGCCCAGCGAAGGTCATATCTTCAACGCCATAAGCCGTAAACCGTGTAGTAGTAGAACCGTGAAAGCCGCCGCGCAATTAAATGCTAGACTAGCTTTTCCTTTTTCAGCCCCGCGCATCAAAGTTTCCCATGGTGCGAAACAATCTATTCCTCATCCTCCTCAGCCTCGAGGGTGGTCTGGGCAATACGATCCAAGTCACGCTGGCCAGACTGTGTGATGCGGCGGCCACCCTTGTCCTCGTCCTGCTCAAGGACGCCAATCTTCTCGAGCGCCTGCATGACCTTGCGGTCGACGGAGCCAGAAGCGTCAACGTGGTGGGAGGGGCGGGAGCCGCGGTTCTTGGTGGACCCGTGGACCTTGCGGAGACGGCCTACACCGACAGTCTTGCGCTGCAACACGAATGAATCAGTATGTTGTGTTGCCTCGTCTGCAAGTTCAGAATGTGGGGGGGGTCTTCGCGTACCATGTAGACGTGGCGGGCGACGGCGGCGGCGCGGACGTAAAACCAGTCAATGTCCTGGGGAGGGAGCTCATTGGAGTCTGAATAGCAATATTAGAACCTCATCTTCCGCGACCATTCCAGAGGAAAATAGGATTATACGTACGGCTCGTCTTGACAGTGTCAACCCAGCCTGTAGATAAGGGTCAGCGAACTGAGGTTTATCCCCCATTTACGGGATTCAGGCTTTTTACATCCTTCACCCGCTGGATAGACACGAACCTGGACTGCACAAAATCTATTAGCATTGCCATCTTGTTGTATGCGCAGCGAACATTGCTAACTTACATGGGGAGCTTTCCCTGCCTCTTAAGAAAGGCGGCATATGCCTTCACGAAAGTGTGAGACTCAATATCCTTGACGGTAACACCACCCATTTTGTCGGTATTGGAGGATTTCTGGTTGTCGGTTTGGTGGAAGGGGACGGCGGTGGGCTTGACGATGGTTGCTGCAATTGTTTCCGAGGCGCGATCTTCACAATTTGCTCACGCCCTCCGTGGCTCGCTTACATGGGAAGAATGGTCGGCCCGGTGCTAGTGCGTAGTGGGGCAGTGCGGCGTCTGAACTGCAACACCATCATCGCTCTCGCGTATCAATCATGAACATCATTGTCATGCTAAACGGGTGGGTGTAACTATCGCATCCAGATCAGCGAAATTGATATGAGTCGCACATGTGACATGTAAGGAACATGTTGTGTACAAATAAACCCTAATACAGCGGCAGGAAGCAGAAGCGCACTGAGCATGTCCATTGAGCAATGCCGAATTTTCTGTTCATCGCGCATTCCCATTGCTATACATGGCTCTATGGATATGTATGATGGCACAAACTCGCAGCTTGACAAGCTGAACTTCGGTCAAGTTCGTTAGTTGGTACCATCTTCATCCGGGTCATCTATAGATTACTCCCTTCGTCCTTGAGACTTCGATTGTAATCCAGTTGCAAGACTGCTTATCTCTGTCTTGAAAGTTGAATCTATACTTTGTTGTCCGATCCCAGCTGTTTCACGTCGAACTGTTGCGTCCTCATACCGTACTTGCTGTCTGTTCTGCTGATTTTAAACACTACCAATTTCTTAAGTAATCCAAATCGCGAAGAAAATTCCAAGCACCTCACATCAACCAAACTACAAAACATGAGCATTCAAGGGTGACAATTAAAGAGTGAGCCTCAGCGTAAGAGTGGTGAGTTTCTTTCCACTGGTATTGCAGCTATACTACATAATCGGGGTCTGCTTCGAGAGCCCCTAGCTTCCAGCACTACCACTCACTGACATCAATAACGGTAACAGTGATCTTGTTGATGTCGTTAGGTGGTAGTTGTCCACCACCCATGATCAAAAGCTTAGTAGGATCTTGTAGCACACGAAGATGCCTTGTGTAAGAGCTGCCCTCAGGTGTGTCCATCTTGATCCAGTCACCTTCTCCGAGATCCTTGTTGACATAGACCTCTGAGCCACCAGCATTGGTTCCGCTATGCGCACTTGCGATGATCATTCCGTTCCCACCGCCGACAGGAGTCCAGACAACATATGGAGAGCCGGTAGGGATAGTACCATCAGTGGACTGAAGGCTGATGCCATCAACCTCACCAAACTTCTCTGGGTCTGAGACGATCTTGTAGTAGACTGGGAACTGGTAGGATTCAGTGATGACAGGACCGCCGCCATACTCGTAGGTCATAATGTACTTTCCATTTGGCAGCTTAGCGACAGTGGGCATACCAGGGCGGTCAGTGTAAGTTGGGTAGGCCACATCTTCGACAACCGGACCCCAGGTCTTGAGGTCGGTGGTGGTCTGATGTACCATGTACTGACCGTAAGTAGCGTTCAAGCGCTGGTCTGAGTAGTGGCAAATCAAAGTATTCTTGTTCATCATCAGGAAGGGCTCCCAAACAGGGGTCAAGCCATTGTTGGGACGAGCTTCACCACCGACTGCGATGTGGGAGATGAACTTCCAAGTCTCGCCGGAGTCACGGGACGCGTAAAGTTCGATTTGGGTGCTCGAAAGGTCCGTGGAAATGGAAGAGCCGGAGACTAGGACTGTTCCGGCAGTGAAGTTGTCAATAGCCTTGGGTAACACGTAAATGAAGGGCTGGTAACGCAATCCGTACCTGTTCTGGGTATCTTGCACGCGCGAAATCTCCCTCCATGTCTCACCCCCATCTGAAGACTTGAAGATGGGGAAGTACACCATCGGTGGCTCAGGCGAGTAGTTCTCCCATGTTGCTAAGAGCGAGCCATCGCTGAGCTGCGCACTGCGGGCACAGAGCACACTTGGATCGGTCCAGTTGGCATTCCTGGGAGGTTCAAAAACAACGTTGCGGGAGAACGTAGGTTGTTCCGGCCTGTGCTTGGGGTGGGCGGAGATAGTCGTGGAGGCCACGCTGATGAGTGACAGGAAGAGGGCCGAGAGACGCATCTTGGTGGCTTGAGGAATTGCAAGATGATGGCCAGATATCGGAGGCGAACAGACACAAATATATAAACAAAGGCCAATACAAACCTACAGCTTACTGTTCTGGTATTTGACCCTCTTAATATCTGCCCTGGAGTTGGTCCCCGGTACTTGGAGCGAGCCAATTCTCGGAGCCTGCCCGGTCACGTCCTGGTCTCCCTGGCACGCATCGTACAAATCCTTGCTGTCCGTCCGACCCACGTTTCCCAATGGTGGGGGATTCGAGACCGCAGTCCGGAGAAATTATGGAGAGTAGGGATCATCGTATGTTGCGGGGAAAGCGGTAGTTTATACACCGAGGCATCGGTGCTGGCCAAGTTCTTAGTACCTGGAATCATGTTAAAGTGGTGTTGTTAAGGTTTGTAGCGTCCGAGTTGGATGCTGTGATGGTGGGGGGAAATGTGTGATGACGCACAGGCGCACGGGGAGGAACCAGCCACGGGACGCGAACGCTCGCTACTTTGACAGCCATGGAGCGTATCTCGACCTCTTCTTCCTTTTTGATGGCCCGCTGATTGCGCAGGCTGGCTCTAGTCGTTATCTCCCATCTTTCGTTGGCTTCTTCGTGTTGTGCAGCTCTTCTTTGTCTACAGGTCGTTTGTGGTTCGCTCAGTAAGACGCGTATTTGGAGGTGGTCGTCTGGTGCGCCCACGCTCTGAAGCTGCGCAAACTGTTGAATGGTGTACACAGGCAGCCAGGTTGATTTAAGAGGGTGAGTGAGCACAAGGCAACCTGCACCTGGGATGGGGATGGGTCTCGGCTGATGGAAATCGCCAATCGGCTTCGCGACATAACAGCCATGTTAGCCGCTCTGCAGGAGGTGGTGGCAGTGCATGAACGACCGCAGCAGCCGTCTCTGATCTTCTCACCATTCAGCTGACTACAGCCTGGACCGGTCAAAACTGCGAGCATGACGCCCTCTTTTTCGTCCCTCAGGCTTCTGTTTCTGCATCTTCCCACAGACAATATGCGAAGATGGTGAGTTTGTCAATGGTGGCCGTTGCTGAGTTGCAGATCGCCAAATCATGCATGGTTTCTGCTAGAGCTAACTGGGTGTTGCGATAGGCTTTCACCCTAGCATCTCCTGTTCCGTTACGCTTTAATAGGCCGCAGCGGATGACCAACGAGTCCAAGACCGTCGATTCAGGGCGCGAAACTCCTCTTCCTCAATACGAGAAGACGCAGTCGACGCCATTTACCTTCAACCTTCAGGAAGATGCCCAAAATCCTGGCCAATTTCAGCTTGTCTTGAACATTGGATCCAACCAGCAAGGATCAGATGGAGTACATTTGAACCCAAAAATAGGATCCGCAAATGACGGTCCTGGTGCTACACGGGGCAATTCAGATTCGAAGCCGGAGCCGTCGAGCCCACCTACGACTCCGCTTTCCGACAAACAAGGCTGGTCTGACCTAAGTCATGTGCCTCCGGAATTTCTCCAGAAAGTCGTACCAGATTGGACTGTGTCTTTTTCTCGGAGTGATTCGACGGTATCTACGCAAAATAAGCGTCTAGCTGATATCACAGCCAAATTCAAGAAGAAAGGGAAAGGTTACGTGGTACGACTCTTGAAAGGCTCCGCGACAGACTCTGATGAAATTGCCGAGGTAGATCTAGGTTCACAATCCTCGAAAACCCAATCAAATGACGCCCATGAGCTTGACTCTAAAACACTACCAGCTGAGCTTTACTCTCCTCCATCAATTGCTCCTTGCAATGTGATCAGCCTTGCTGGTAGAGCTGATGTCTTCGAAATCGGTACATCGAACGAAGAAGGCATCGAGCCAGTACCACATGCCGTTGATACCACGCCTGACTTTGGTCGTACATCGCATACGAGGATTTTGGCATGGAATAATCTTCCCAGAAACTCAACAGTTGAAGACGGCATGAGCGATGCAGAAACTCTTATACCAGATCTTCGCTCCGCGGTCGGTCATGTGGATGAAGAGCCGACAGATCTCGAGCCTTTTTCTCGGATCTCATCGATGGCCCCCAGCAGATCAACTTCAATATCTAGTATCGTGCAAACCCCAAAGCGTGGCCTTTCACTCGTGGGCCCTGTGAGAAAAAAGGTCGAAAAGAGAACGCGCATCCGCGTTAATCATCGAACGACAGGTTTGGAGCTCAAACGGTCCGATGCTCACAAATCTATCAAACGCCACGTTGGACCTACTACAAGTGCTACCAAAAGCCCTCTTGCTGATACTCAGACAAAGCTGACGAACCTACGGCAATATAGCCGTCCTCTCACTCGCCAACCAAAAGACTACAATCCAACGCTAGATGATAACGGTGCCTGGAAAAATCCAGTCAGGCATACGAGTGCAGCAAAACCTCGGAATCTTCGTCAGTCATCCGCAGACGATAGCCAATTGTCGGCATCGTCCAAGTATGGGTTACGATTGAAAACTACCAATCTACCTCAAGCAAGATCTGCGGATGGATCTCCAGTAGAACATCGAAAACGGTCGCCAAAAACGCGAAAACTCAAAACCTTATCACCATTACCCATCGATGCGGACGACGTTGAGACAAGATCTTCGCCCGATTGGGAAGAAGTGGGCTATTCGGAGCTGAATAGTGAGGCTTTCAAAAAGGCTTTGAAAAATGTCGTCCCATATCTAGAAGACTTCAAAAAAGGCGTTAATGAGACCACTGACAATCGTTCTCTGCCCCAAATTGTTGAATCTATAGAAGTTGATCAAGTTGGCGAGATACTGTTGCCTTCGGAAACCGAGATAAGATCAGCGCCTGCTGGGGTGGGCAATCCAACTTTGATGTACTGGCGCCTCCTATTTGATGCACTGTCAGACAAGGTATGCGAAGGATTCAAAATGCTTCAAGATGCGATAGGTCCTGAACGACTTGTACCGGAAGGTCATGTTCGTGTCCGTTGGACCTGTGTAAGTAGCAGATTATCCATGGATAGTGTTGGTTATGCTAATGAGATACAGACGTGTGGGGAGTCACTTTACGACGACTTCATTGAACAGCGACCAAACGCAGCCAGACTTCTCGAAGCCTATTTGAACCGCCCAAGAGCTCATACTCCGAGAAGCTCGACCAGCCAGAACAGCACAGCATCGTCTATGGCCTCTATCTTTGATTCTGCTAGTCGGGCTTCCACTCTAACAACGCCATCCTCTACGCACGAAGGATCTGCCCCCTGGAGTAGAGGCAGCGGTCCTTCCAAGTATAGCCCATCCCGTATACGAAGAGACAATCCATTTAGTGTCCGCATACCTACTTTTGCCGACGAAGCGTGGCTTCTTACCTGTGCAAACGAGGGGCGTATGACACCCAAGATCGTGCATCTCGATGTCAACGAAAGCCGAATACGAAGCGACAAAGACCTAGCGACTTCACTACGAGAGCACTACGATCAGTTGAATCGCCGATGGTTCAATTGGGCTCGTCTCCGTGGACTCACAACCATAGAATTTGTACAGTTCGAAGTCCACCGCAACCGTTTTGCCGACATCCGTGCCACACCGTCTATGCCACCAAAGTCAGCATCATCCTCAGCATCCGCGACCGTTGAGCCAGCAAAGTCCCAAGCACCATCTCAACAACCATATATATTTGAGCCAAATGATCTTCTACCTCCAGTTGGCAGCACCTACCTTCTCCATCTTTTCCAGCACCCAAACGATTACGATGGAGAGCTGATCACCTATCTCCGCAGTCCGAAGCGACGTCAACGTCTGGACGTTGGCATGGGCTGGGGCGTTCATCTTGTGGAGGGTTTTCTCGCGCAACGTGTCTGGGCGGTCACGATGGGTAACGTGCCCGTGCGCGAG
>LR132543.1:0-18999 GCA_900634815.1 Paradendryphiella salina | reverse complement strand
CTCGCTTGTTGGAAAGTCTGCCCTTTACGCCATCAAATCAAGCATATCTGACTGACCCAGAGCCGCAATGCGTGCGACTTGCCGTATTCTGCAGGCATCTGCTTCACACTCTTAGGCACCAACCCCTTTCGGGTCCAGGGATGGCTGTTCCAGCCCTCACTACCGCAGGTACCGGGACCACGATGACGACCTTGCCGCAGTCCGGCGCAGAACTGCGTTCAATATGACACCGTTGCTTCCCTGCACGGCTGTACGAGTTTTTGGCTCACTAAACAAACAAACACCGAATACCCTATTAGCCTCACTCAACTGCGGCCGTTCTCCTAGTCGCGATTCGGGCCAGCGGAAGACGAAGATTGTGTCGGTCACCTGACAGAAGTACGTATTTCCATCGAGTCTCAAAGTTGCCTTCCCGTATCGATGGATACGAAGGATGGATGACAGAACAAAATTCACAGTCAATTGGCATCGGTTCATCGGTGGGAGAAGTGCCAAAGCGCCGCTGTGCAGAGTGATGACTTCGCGAAATTCTTCAAGTTCTCTTGCTATAGTCTGCTCGATCGGGTTAACCGACTTCCGATGCGGAAAGAAGCCGCCACACCCGATTTGGGATGGCCTCTCGGACGAGAGGCTGTTCGCCACATGTCCTGTGGCTCGCCACGAGACTCGCTCAACGATCACCATTCGAATGCAATGGCCGATTCATGTAATCTGACCGGAAGATGCCGGGCATCTTGGGCGTTGAGAGTCACAATTCGGTCCCGTCTTTGACGCCTGCGAGGTCGGATTCTGCCCACATTATGGCGTCATGAGCAGATAGCGTCAGCCCCTCGATCATCACCAGCAATAACGGTAGGAGGGACGCCCTGATCGCGGCCTACGCTGCTGTGCAACTTGACGCTGGAAATAATGTCTGCACTACGCGTCTGGATTTGGTGCTCTTAGCATGGTCTCCCCGCAAAGTCAAGCCCCTTGGTGCCGGCCCGACGTTCGTTTAGCTCCAAACTCCCAGGCTCCGCACGCAACCCCAGCATCCCCGCGCTACTTCTCCACTCTACTCCGCAAAACCGATCCTGTCTTCCGGAAGCTGTTGATCTTCTACTGGCTGTTACCCGTTTAGGGTCATGGCCATGTCGCCGTGTCTGATGCACACCGCTACCATTGTGACCGTTTCGCATATTCCCCTCGCCGACAATGCGGAGTGAACTTGGATGCATGGGTAAGTCAGCTCATGGTACCACAGGGAGTGCCACATTGTTATGGTCGACATGTTGTTTTTCGAGGTATAGGTGTCAATCTGTACCATACATTGAGATGGTGTGCTCAATAGAGCCTCTGTACATCTGATGTGGCTGCCTGAGGCGCCCTCGCTGTTATTTCCAAGGAGGTATTGTCAAGGAAGCCACGTCGGAACACCTCCTCATGACCTCGACGAATCAACATCGCGCCGCTCATTCGGTTCTAGCCTGGGCAGATCTACCCTCCCGCCAATTCGCACCATGTCCAACGCGGAGCCGCAGCGGTTGGCCCTCGAATTTCCATCGTGCTGGGTGTCTAGACTGCGCCTTTCGCATGTTTGGTTTTGATCGCTTGCTTTCGTCCGCAGCTACGCCGGCTTAGAATTGGTATCCGTGCCTCAAGGTTTGCGGAGCATTGTTGTAATCTACTCTCTGAATCAATGTCTTATGCACCCTATATCAACCGCCTCCTCCACTCTAGTTTTCACTGCCGACCTACGAGACCTCTAATCCTAACTCAAACTATTCCTGAAGCGGTTTCTTCGATAACCACGCCATCTGTATGGATTCTGATCACCAACACAAGTACGCAACAAACGACGCTCACCTTGGGCCAACCACAGCACGAGACGAAGAAACGCTATCGGCTGGTTCAACCGCAAGGAACGAGTCAACAGCCAGAATGATGGACGGTCAGAATGGATTAGAGAAGGACTTCTCGCGGCAAGATCGTAAGTCACCGATACAGGGCTCAGGACAATCTCAGTCTGACAAGATACAGCCTATGGCAATGGCTATCCCGGACACCTCAATCCTGGTGCCTCAGGTGGCTCCGGCACGGCGCTTCAGCACATCCGAACGGCAGGTAGCATCTCAATCTCGCCAGAGCTATTCGAAAAGCTATATCTCTCGCCGCCGAACAAGGTAAAAGGTGAGTTGCGAAAGACGTTCGGTAACCCCACACCACTGTACGTTTTGCCCTCACGCTTACCTTGCTGGCCACTAATAAAGCAGTGCCCTGATTGGGTTCTTGTTGTCTCTTCATCCACTGAGCATGGACCTTATGGGTTGGCGAGGCGCTGGAGGAGCTGGAGCAGCAAGCACTGGGTGGTACTACTTCGCGGGCGGGCTCTTGATGATTCTGGGTGGTCTTGGTGAGGTATGGACAGTCACCTCCTTGCGTTCTGCATGATTCTGACTTTCAATAGTGGATTCTGGGCAACACCTTCCCATTCGTCGTCTTCTGCTCTTTCGGTGCCTTTTGGTTGGGCTTTGGCGCTACGCTCACACCCTTCTACAATGCCTACGGGGCCTACGCCGAGGCCGATGCAGCAGCCAGCACCGGTATAAGTGAGGTCGGCTTTCAGGTCGGTCTCGGTACGTTCAAATAACTGCATGAAATATGCGCACCTCTGACTGGTCACATAGCTTATTTCCTCCTCATGATGGCCATTCTGTGCTTCGTCTACCTCATCTGCTCTATCCGCACAAATATGATTTTCTTCCTCATATTTTTCACTCTCGTACCCGCCTTCGGTCTCCTAGCGGGCAGTTACCTTCAAGCTGCGAATGGCAATGCTGCCCTTTCCGGCAAGCTTGCAGAAGCTGCTGGTGCATTCTACTTCATCACCTGCTGTTGCGGATGGTACATCTTCATCGCCATTATGTTGGCTAGCGTTGACTTTCCGTTTGACATACCCCGTACGTTCCTGGTTGTGCAGGCCGATGACTTTGTATTCGCTAACTCGATGCAGTTGTCGACTTGTCCAGCGTTGTCAAGGGAGCCAGTGAGAAGCGAAAGGTCGAACACCTCGAATAAGTACAGCACGATCGCCGTCCAATTGGATTGTGGCTCGATGCGTCTGACGCACCTGCCATTTTGTCTGTCGGAGGTTTGGTTGCAAAGCAACGGCCGGACAATGCTCCATGCCATTCACATTACGCGTTTAGTGGGGTCGCGGGAGGCCACGGACTTTAAAAATGTCGTTTCTTCATTTCGATAGCATATCTGGTAATGGCAGCCATGGCTACACCTACCAGAGATACAGTATCAATAAACGCTTTTACGATTCATAAAGTGTTAATCCATGCTTCTGGCTGTGCTTTGTGGCTGTCGTGGTCGGCGATGGTGTCGCGTGAGACGGGTACGAATCTTGAAACGGATCCCTTTCGTCAGCTCTCACCATGAACACTAGACCCACGAACTCCTGCTGACGACAAACTACCTGAGACACAGGATTCTAGTAGGCATGATATCGTAGCCTGATTTTGGTCATCGCCCCGGCTCGCATGAACACCCTTGTAACAGGAGTGACAGGTCTGACACTTCGCTACGGCCACGAGGATCGTTTGACCGCGGCTTTTCAAGCGAACATGTGGTGTGTGCGTATATACAAGTACTTAATTGAAGACATGCGCCAATGTATACGATAGAGGTACAGTAACGACCCTTCAGATATCACTTGCATACGCTATTTTTGCGACGTCATCCATAATGATTTACCCGGTGGAAGTAGACCACATACAACATACACGGCACAGCACCACCGCTATAGCAGCCCGTCCGCGGAGGGAACGAAGTACTTCATCAAGTCGATCCTCGCACTCCCGGAATTTCTCTCGTCCACATCTCCAGCCACAAGTGACGAGGAAAGCGGTTCCTACTGGCGCTCTCCCTCTTACCAATTCGGCACCAATATCGCACCAAGCCATTGTTATAACACCAAAACCATATTCCAGTAACAAGGCGAATCCACCAACAAGAAGCAAGACCAAAAGACTGAACACAATGACGACTTACTTTCTGACTGGCGCAAACCGCGGTATTGGCCTAGAATTCGTCAGGCAGCTCGCTGCAAAAACCTCCAACACCATCATCGCAGGCGTGCGCAGCAAATCCGGCGATCTAGCCGACTTGCAAGCGCTGAATTCGAACAACAACATCCACATAGTGGAATGCGACGTAGGCTCCCTAGACTCACTCTCGGGCATCGAATTCCGCGTCGCCGAGATCCTGAGTAAAAACGGGAGCAACCTGGACTTTCTCTTCAACATTGCGGGCATCAATGCAACAAGCGGCGACACAAGTCTGACACTGGACCCTGCAAGCATGAACGAGCATATGCAAACCAACGTCATGGGCCCTGCCAAAATTGTCCAGAGTCTGAGCAAGTACCTTGCGAGAGGGGCGACGGTGCTGAATATGTCGTCGGGGTTGGGTAGCTTGACCGTCGCTACGGATGTGACCAAATGCTGTACTTATAGCATGTCCAAGGCAGCGCTGAACATGTTGACGTTGCATCAGGCCAAGGATTTAAAGGGGAATGGCGTCAAGGTTGTTTGTATGGATCCGGGGTGGGTGAAGACGAGGATGGGCGGCAAGGGGGCTATGATCGAGGCGCAGGTTAGTGTGGAGAGTATGCTGAATGTTGTGGCGGGTTTGAAAGAGGCGGATAGTGGCAGCTTCTTCAGATATGATGGCGCGCCTGTGCCGTGGTGATGGAGAAGACAAGGCATAGGCCGTTGAGTGGTGAGCTGAAATGCCTACTTGGTGGGAGAAACAGTTTTACCATGTGCAGGTTCATGCGTGCTGTATTGAGACGACTTGGTGAATGCGTGGTGCGAATGCAGCGAATGGATGATTATGTAGTCAAAATGGTCAGCCTCCTTGCATCGCAACGCTGGCGTTGTCCCATATCACAGTCCTCCACATCCATCCTGCTATACGTGCGAAAGCTCCCATCACGTATGCTAACACTGGTGGGCACTAATGATATATACTGCAGTTTACATTGATTTTTCCACTTCCTCAGAGCCCACCCCGCCTTTTCCGACGTCGCACGCTTACACGCTCTCTCCCTTCCAAAATTGGTGTCTACAGCCCCGATTATGAGGCTGTCTATTCCGAGATGTCTAGACTTTTGTTCCGTCCACCGTATCTCATCAAGTGCTATTGGGTATCTTGCTTGGGCAATAGCCACTATGTCGTAACAAAATGGAACTCCAAGACAGCACTCAGACCATAGATTGGGTATTATTCATCACCAACATCTCAATGCCTAGATAGGTGAAACGTCGGATCCCATATTGCCTGAACCATTTACTAATGTTAAAAGGGTACCGCTTCGCCACTGGACCGGCGGATCCTGAAGATCTTAAAATTCCCGTTGTGTAGACCAACCCCCTTGGACGCATACTCAGCTGGACACACAGGACAGGTTCAAGAGCGTGGTGAAGGAGTGGGATGAACTGGTCGATGCCGAGGTTTGCGAGTCCGGAAAGTTTTAAAGTGGTTTTTGAAGCGCTGGTCGGGATGCAGGAAGAGGGCGAGAGACAGTTGAATAAGAGGGGCATGAAGCCAGTGTTGAGGGTGAGGGCGAAATTTATCGCGGATGAGAAGGGAGTCAGTACAAAGAGGTATGTAGAAGGAGACGAGAAAGATGATGAGGATGGGGAGGAGGGACATTGGGGCAAGAGGGCGAGGAGGGAGGATTGATGCGTTGAGAGAAGCGTGTTCATAGTCTTGCCATGATCGCTATCGATTGTACTGGGGGAATTGCAAGACGAGGATTGTCTATTCCACGAGTTAAGAAGAAGAGTAGCTGCAAGCTATCCAAGCTGCCCATAGAACGCCACCCAATGTGATACTCCAGCCATGCAGAACCGATATTTGCCAGCAATGCAGCGAGCGGTTTTCCGCTCATAGCGAGTGCTGTGTGGAAACCAATACGGCAGGCTGCCAAGTCCGGACCCTGTCATATTTGGCCCTAAGCCTGCGCTTATGTTGGCCTTGGTCGCCGGAAAGGATGCGCCTCGGTGTTGAAGACCCAATCATCCAAGCTGATCATATCCGGTCTGCTGAAGATAAGATAGAAATACTTGAGCGTTTCCGCCGTCCAAAAAGACTCCATCTTGTTTTCAATGTTGCCCTCGCGCGTATAAGGCAACTCGCCTATACCTGGGACGTCTCTAACGCCACTTGATCCTTTTGGGACGGCAAGAGTCACATCCCTAACCTGGCCATTGGCGAAGGGTGTCTCGGTAGCGGCAACGACGCTGGTGAACATGTTCCAAGCATCGTCGAGATACTGTCGGTCGCCAGTAATGCGATACATGATGAAAACAGACTCGATTGCTTCAGGCCGAAGAAGGTATCGGCTGTCACGGATGTTGGTGAAGCCAGGAGGGAGACGATACTTCTCCACAGCGCGCTCAAGGTCTACAACGTACTTACTGCCGTAGTGACGCATGATGACCTCTCCCCAAGCACTCTGATTCCATGGGCAGGAAGTCCTCGACTTACAGGGTATCATCTCGAATGTCTCGGGCATGATACCGGTTTCTGTAGCAGCATAACTGTATATACATCCCTTGGTGAGTTTTGCACCGAGGTCAACGTGGTCGGGGTCGGAGAAGAGGCGACCTGCCAGACCAAACATACCGCCGATAAAGCAAGTCAGATGCTGCATGGTTGGATCTAGGTGAACTTCCTCGCTGCGAGTGGAGACATCGCCACATAGTAACAGATCCTCTCCATGTACCGCGTCGGGCACCATGGGCCGGAAAAGCATAAAGTTGTCGATCATTTCCGCTGCATCGCGGTACATTTTCTCGTAGACTGGCTCTACGCCTCCAAGCAACGCATGCATCTTGGGGAAATATTCATATGTACTGTCGGCGAGCGCGCCGATGGAGAAGAAGCGAGACTGATTGAACTCTTCTTTGGCGGCGTTGACCATAGTCGGCCAAAGTCCAGGTAGCTTTGTGCTGTCTTGGGTACGGTCCATGAGCAGGGTGATCCTGGCAACAGCGTCATAGTATTTTGGCTCCGAAGTGATCTGCGCGAGGCGCGTGAACTCCATGGTCAAAGAGCCCAGACAAGCAAAGCAAATATTGTTCTCGGCAGGAAATGCAGCCCTCCCGGGCTCTTTGGTGTTCTCCACATGGAGCCAGCTCAGTGGTGTGTTGTTCGTAGTGTCAAAGGCCCGGTACAGCATTTCGCCCAATTGTATTGCGGTCTCAAGCAAGATGGACTTTCCACTCATATCGTATGCGCTCAATAATCCTCCCAAGTATCTGATCGTGGTCTCGAAGACGCTGACAGTCGTCAAGTTGGTCTTGCCGAAATCAATCGACGCGACCGCCTCTACAGCTTCATCGAACTCCTCTCTAAGCCCCATGATCCACAGTGTATCGAGCGAGTCGACCAAAGTAGCACCCCAGCCACCAAACGACTCCTCGCCTTCTGCTGTGACTGGCTTAAGCTCATCCTGTGCCCAGGCGAATTCTTTGTAACTATCCCAGCTACGCCTGAAGGTGTCTCTCACAGCCACCCTCCGCATCTCCCGCTGGTGTCTTTGTGATCGCGACTCGGGAAAGTGTTTGGACTGGACGGTCGGAAGTTGGCGCGGACTGCTGGTCGGCAGGGGTATGTAGGACACAATCTTGTTTACGAAGGGGGCATCCCGCCAGTCGTAGGATTGCTCGGATTTGAGGCCAGAAAGACTGAGTCCTCCATGCATGTATGCTTCGTGGTTATCGAAGGGAACAGCTAATGGGTCGATTGGCGCTCCAAACAACTGGTAGCATCCGCCAAAGAAGGCTGCCGCAAGAAGCATGTATAGCAGGACCCGCTTGTGTTGTCGCGACATGGGCTTTTGGTATGGAACCCCGCGGGGCACCTTGATTCTACGCATTGTGAGATAAACGCCGAGGCTCGTCGTCTCTCATTGGAAATACAATGGGAAAGATGTTTTTTGTAACAAGTAAGCAGCCAACACGTTGGCTATGCTGGCTGGAGTGCAGACCAATGCGAAATGCGCCGTGCTAAGGAATCATGCAATGCTGAGAAAAGAAGAGTGTGCTGTGAGGGCACTGACACGAGGTGCGCTGTTCATGTAATGGCCATGGTGGAGGTGGACTCGGCGCTTTAGGACACCTCGCAAGTGAGGGACCATGTAACAGGCGTGACCCATGTGCCAAGGCAAGGCCTGTTGCCGATCAAACAGAAGCTACAGGATCAAAGCCTTCCGATAGCCGTAGCGCCAATGGCCACCATGGCGCGTGCCGGTGAGATATACAAAGGTGCGTACAGGCGACGGTGTACTTTTGATTGATTGAGGCGCATGCCCGTCTTCACTTGCATCGGGACGCGCTAGAGGCGCGCTCCTGCAGATTGGCCCGTCGACATCCGAGGCTTGTGACGGTTCCGTGCCGCGAATCGCAAACCCCACTACACGACGAGTCTACGCCACCATCTTTACATTCCGTGCCGCACATTCAGCAATTTGATCCCAGATTGGAAAATGCCTTGCTCTAATCACACTGCGAATGGAGCTTGTTGATGAGGGGTTGGTAAGAAGCCTAGTAGCGGCGCTTGGGCAGGTCCCTCGGTAAATTTAGTGTGGTTCCGCAAAGAGCACGTCTCTTTCACTGCGTTTGCAACAAATCCCACAGCACATGCTACAAAGCCTAAATACTTGATCTACTCAGTCGAAGAAGGCCGAGAAAGAAGGTGGGGGGTTTCGCCACTAGACAATCGCATTAGGCGGTATGGGATTGGAGAGATTTGGCGGAAAGGAATGGAGTGCAAGTCCCAAAAAAAGACATCTTTGAAGTGAAACCGATGGAGTTGACTTTGGCGTCGAACACATGCTAAATAGTGGCGTGATTTGATCAAATGTCATTAATTTGCTCCATCAGTTCGTCTTACTTACATACACAATACATACACACAGCTGGTCGCTCAAAGACCAGACCCAGAAGCCAACACCATGTCCTTTTTCTAAACCTCATGAGGTCCTCATCCATGAACGCCAGCTATTGTACAATGGGCAAGCGGATACGTGCCCGCGGAGTGGTGAGGTGAGAGGGAGATACGCTAAGATCGAGCGTGCAGATGCAAGTAATGTCGAATGTACAAGGAGAAAGAACATGGCCGAGTCGAATTGGAAGGAACTCGGACGGGTACGATGGCGAGAATATTCCGAATTGCTCAAGACGCAAACAATTTCTAATCTAGTCGGACTTTTGGTCAGGCTCGAAGAAGACCTTGCGTGTTATCTGCCTCATGGTTAGCGCATATGCTGACTTTGAAGACTTCGAAACGTACTGCCCAGCCTCCGGCTACAGAGGCGCAAATACCCGAACTGATGGCCATTTGCCTTGTCCCTCGTGTGCTCTTGAAGAGGGCACCGCTCAATGCGCCTGCCACGACGCTGTTGCTCATCTCGTGTTTCCCCCGGTAGTAGCCGATAGTGCTGTTCATTCCATTGTAGACCATGGCAATCACACCCGCGCTGTTTCCCAAGAAGGGCCCTCTCCGCGTTATCGCATTGAGCACGCCGTTGATGCGCAACCGCGGCGGCATGCTGGGCGGGTTCTTTTGGAGTCCCTCGGCAAGTCCCCATGCACCTCCAATTGTCAGCGCTGATAGGTAGGATACCCCGGTGCCATAACACAAGTCGTCTGACCATCCGCGGGACGGGAGAGCTGATTGCGAGCCAGGTAGATCGGATGGGAGTTGGTCTTCGAGCGAGAGGTAGTCGAGCGTGTCTTGGTTCAGGCCGGCAAGAGGATGCAGTTGCGAGGGATCGAGAAGGAACTCCGAGGGGTTCTGGATCGCCGTGCTGGGGTCGAAGGGTGTGGGCTGGAAGGTGTCTTCTTTCGCAAAGTCGGTATTTTGGGGCGATTGTGGTGCGGCCTCAGCGGACTTGCGTCCTGTCAACGAGTCCCAGCTATCGTCGGCGTCAGCAAGGTTGGCGTGCATAGGATGCACGTGGGCAAATTCACATACATTCCCATTTTGAAGACGTCGGGCTGTGAGGGCGGAAGGAAATGGCAATAAGGCTGCGCCTGATGGCTAGCAATGAACCCCAAACTCCCCGAAGACGAGAATGGAAAAGGGCAGACGAAAAGAAAGACGGGATGACGCAGGGACGGGAGAGATGCGCGGGCAGCGAGGCGGGCGTGTGCTGGCGGCGTGGGCGGTGATGTCGCGAAAACTTCTGGCGAGCAGCACTGAATGACGAACGGCTAAACGCACGGACCCTTCGAGAAGCGTCGCTGCTTCCGAGCTCGGAAAGAAATGTTTGATAACGCCCACCACCTCGGAAATCCCGCTGCCAGTTTCAGCCGCGAGAAACAAGCTTTCATCATGTCGCTCCCGGATTTCAAGCAGAACTTCCTCAGGGATTGCGTGTCGGCCGGCGCCCTCAAGTTCGGCACCTTCACACTCAAGTCCAAGCGCATATCACCCTACTTCTTCAATGCGGGGCTATTCCACCGAGCCGACCTGCTACGCTCCATATCTTCAGCCTACGCCCACACTTTAAAAGCGCATGGTGATGCGGACCCTTCGTTCCAATGGGACATTCTTTTCGGTCCAGCATACAAGGGCATTCCCCTAGCGGCCGCGTCGGTTGACAAGCTCGCTGACCTGGACCTCGCCAAGTATGGACAAAAGAGCTACAGTTTCAATCGCAAAGAAGCCAAGGACCATGGTGAGGGTGGAAATATTGTCGGTGCAAGCCTCAAAGGAAAGAAGATTGTCATCGTCGATGACGTTATCACTGCTGGTACCGCCATTCGGGAAGCCATCGAAATCATCAAGAAGGAGGGTGGAGAGCTAGTCGGCATCATTGTCGCCTTTGACAGGCAAGAAAAGACTCCTACCGCAAACGATGATGACGGCAAGCCTGGACCAAGTGCAATTGGTGACGTCAGGAAGCAGTACGGCATCCCAGTTCTCCCAATCTTGACTCTGGATGATGTCGTCGTATATCTGAAGAGTTTGGGTGGGGAGGAGGATCTGAGGAAGCTGGATGAGTACAGGGCCAAGTACAAGGCCAGCGATTAGATTGGGGGGGTTTGTGTTGGGATGGATTTATGATACCACGATCACGGAGGTCATGTAGGTATGACAGGGCAACCTTATTAGGGAAAGAAAACCCTTTGTTCGAGTGCCCTCTGCGTCGCATTCAGTATGATACCTAGAAAAGTTTTTTTTTCACTCTGGCTCAATGCTTTCCCTTGCGATTCCTACCAGTCTTAGACAGACGCAATCCAGGTAGTCAAGAATTACCATCACATGCCTAAGGGGTTTGCATCGTGTATGAGATGTTATACACGCCATTCAGCCAATCTATTGTGCAGAGGCATTCTTCATCGCATCCAGAGTCATCGAGACTAACGTGAAACGTCCATCATTTGATAGGCGTGAGGAGCATCTACCTCATATAAGGTCATAGAAGATAACTAACGTCAACTATAAAGACGCGTGTCTCAGTGCGTAGTCCCATGCCCCCGAACGCCGAAATACATAGCATCTAAGTCATCTCCAAGTGTTTAAGCCTTCTTAGCAAACTCGACACGAAGAATAAGATGCCCGAAACCGACTGGATATGATTAGCAAAGTTCAAGACATGTACATGACAGTAAGACCTACATCCGTCCATCTTCTCGCACGCCTTGGCAGCATCTGACCTGTCTGCGTAGCTGACAAAAGCAAAGCCCTTTGCACGGCCTGTTTCTCTGTCCTTGGCCAAGAAAACCCGGGTAACGTGTCCGTATCTTGAGAACATGTCGCGCAGATCTTGCTCCTCGGCGAACTCGGAAACGTTGGTAACACGGAGGGTGGCGCTGTCGTCCCGGTCAAATTTGCCGCCCATCTTCTCACCAGCACCAGCACGTCCACGCAGATGTGGGGGTACGTATCCTCCCTGTCCGGATCCCAGACCGCCTGATGCTCCAACGCCTGGCGCGTCCTCGGGCATGTCTGCAGGTGCGACGTCGCCTTCAGGGGCCATGGTATCCTTGAAAGGACACTTTGTGGTGAAATGGTCGCCCTGGCAGATACGACACTTGATCTTTGCGTTCTTAAGCTCGGCCTTCTTCTTCGCCTCATCGCCCTTGTCCTCGTTGCTAGCTTTCCAGTTGGATACGGGTCGGAAGACGATGTTCTCGGCGACGGAGACTGTGTCTGTTTGCGGGCCGGCGGGCTTGCCCTTTTCTTGACCGAACTTGGCCCATTGCTTTCGTTCGGCGACGCGTGGGTTTACGACTTGCTTAACGACAGTCTTCTTGATACGGCGCGTGGTCTTGATCTTCTTGCCATCTTCCATCCGGTAGGAGACGATGGTTTCGGTTCCATCCTTGTTCTTGGTGACTTGGTTGGGTGGGAGAGAGGTGATGTTCTCCTCGTCGTCTTCTTCCGCCCAGTCGGTGCGGCTACACGATTCTTGTCAGTACAAAGACGTTCCATGGCGGGCGGTGAGGTGGATGAGAAAGAAAGCCATGCGAAGCGGTGCGCCGGAGTGGAAAGACGGCGATTCGCGCACCCATGTAAAAGGCGCTGATAGACTCACCCTGCTGGTCGTGACATTTCAGCGGGTGTGAATGTGCTGTTCTGTATGAATGTCGGTGTCGGTGCTCTGTGTAGTCGGGGCTGTTGTCATATATAGAAGGGTAAGAAGTGGCGGCCGGTGGGGCAATTCAATGTGTGCGGTGCGCCGCCAAGATTTCGCGCTAATAGCAGATGCGACTCACCATCCAAAGGAATCACCTTCATCAACTGCCTTTGATGCTAGCATGGAATGTTGGACAACCAGATCTTCCTGTTGAGCGCGCCGCATATAGCATTTTGTCCTTACCCTGGCCTCATTCGCTCTCTCAGCAGTCTGTATCCTAACAAGTCAGGCGCTCAGGCCCTGTGCAATTTAGGCCGAGGGGACACACTATCACGCGTCTCAGTCATCCCCCGAGTCACTGGCCGCAACACTAATTCACCATCAGTATTCTTCCATCAGAAACATCAGCGTCTCATTTGTGTAGTGATGACTACGAGCCATATGCAGCCCGATACCAACTAGGGGAATCTTTTTCTCCAGAGACACAAGTCCCCTCAATTGATGACTCGAGACTGAACCTTTCAGCCTTCCGAGCCCAGATTCCATTGCACCCTGCCCCGTCCAAGACCATGGGACTGCCCGACAGGTAGCGGCTTGGGTTGCTGAATGACATCGCTACTTGTCCTAGGAATCGCCTGTATGACTGGCTTTGGTGTACTATCAGTCTGGAATATAGTGTCACTACTGCCTCGAGGGAGCTTTGGTTTCTGGATGTGATGATGCGAGTGAGGCGTATTAAAATCGTTGATGAATGAAGTCTGAGAGGGTTCCGAATGTAATGGTAGTGGCAGTTGCGGTGACTGCATAGATTGCGGCAAGCCATGGACGTAATCGATCAAGTGACTGCAAATTGTGAGCATATCAGTACCAGAGACAAACTCAAAGGTAGAGCAAGATAGACTAAGGGCGTTCTTACTCTTGCGGTTGAGCACTGCCCCTCCGACTCGCCTGCACACTGCTAGCCACACTAGCAAGCCCAGTTCCGCCCACCGTGCTGCCAGGAGCGCTCCCGTATACACTCCCGTACACGGCTGCATGTTGTGACTGCGGCGTAGCAGGCAACCACCCACTACTTGTTATGCCCTCGGTGTCCATAAGGCGTTGAAGCAGATCTTCGGTAACGACGAGCAAATGTTCCAAGGCAGCGAGACGTGAGCCCTCCTTTGCAGAACAGCAGTGAACGTACGATCTACTGGAAGGATTGTGCTCGACGATGTAAGCCCCAATTTTTCTTGAGGAAGTCGGAGCGAAACTTATCACGTCTAGACATCGATTCAGTCTATAGATCGCGCGCGCGTTCGCTGTGATGACTCAGTATTGGACTATGAGTAGAAAGAACAAAGACATGAGAATACCAAGTACTCTTGTCCGAGATCTTTCCAAGGAGTCCTCCGGGCCCTTGTCCTCCATACGATGCAAGATTTGACTCGCTGTTCGCCCCAACGCGAGACTCTCGTAGCTTCCGCTCTTGCCGTGCTTCATGTCCTTGAAGGCCTCGATCATTACGGTCCGCAAGGTCCAACGTGAACACCCGACAAAGATTAGACTTTCTGGATCTGCTCGATTGCCCGGACTTTGAAGATACCGTATAATCGCCCGTGTTTGTACGTCCAAGTGGCCTCGATTTCTCAAAAGGCAATATATCTCTTGCGAGACCCTTCAGAGACGAAATCCTTGGCAGGTCCTTTTCCGAGTTTGTACGACTTGTATTTGGCGAGGTCCCAACTGACCTAGGGCCGTCAAGTTGGCGTGAGCTCTTTCGTCGTTCGTGCCGGAGCTGATGAAGGCGCTCCTCGTAGTGTGCAGCTTCCTTCAGACGCTGGTCTTTTCTGGCAATGTGGATGTCGTGGACAGAGCCGCTTCCGTCAAGGCGATACGGATTTCTCGTATGCCAGGGGTTCAGTTGCGGGCCCAGTGCAATCCTCTCAGCAAGTGTTGGCGGCGGTACAGGTTGGGAGTTTCTTCGTGGGTGAGTTGAGTTCTGCGACGTACTTGAAGTACTCGACCTCAGCGAGTTTGCCTTGAGGCTCGATCCTGCGGAATGAGCCCTCGTGAGGCTGGGTGGCCCGTATGGTGGATCCAGGGCGCCTACTTCCGGAATAGTGTGGAGAGTTAAGCCCTGCCGATGGAGATGGTGCCGGCAAAGATCTTGCCAGTACCATGGGGGAAGGGATGTAACACCACAAGTGAATGGGAGCGTTGTGACGACTGTGAGAAACGCCTGTTCACGTGTCAGCTATTGTCTGTTAGGCCCAGCGGGCTCGTGTAGTGTTGCTCAGCAGTCAGGAAGACATACTCAATGCGGTGTCAGCCTCGACGCCGACAAGGCTCGCATACAAACGTGGTGCCGGGTGAGTTTCAGTTGCGGCAAACAAGTGACCGGTGGATGTTCTGAAGGCTTGGTGGTAGAAAAAGAGTATCGGTAATAATCGCCAAAGATATGAAGGACCGGGGAGGGAAGGATACGGTAGTATTAGGGTGTACGATAGAACAATTGTAGCGTCGATAGTGCTCAAATAGGATGTTATGGACCAACCACTCGGTGGTATCGGTGAGCAATGAGTGACGCGCAGAGGGGAAGGAATCCGAAAGATGCTTACCCTGGTGAGGAAGCCGACCATGATGCAACGTATCGTCATTGGAGATGTCGTGGGAGGTGCTTGCCACGCTATGGTACTTCGGGCATGCTTGCCGTCAGCCGAAAGGAAGGTGTTGTCAGCAGCTGCCGCTCATGAAGGCAACAGCAAATAGCCATGTGTGAGTGGCAGGTCCTATGACGATACGCCGCTTCTGAACTGACGTCTAAATTCACATTCACTCCATAATACCCCTCTCGATTGGGACGTTGGAGAACAATGTAGAGAAATAATTTCAGCGGTATCTAAGCAGCAAATTACCCCACTTTGTCCCATCCATGGTATCCTATCCCTTCGTATCCCGATCGTCCATGCAAATGCCCACACGCGAACGCTTCAAGTTCAATTATGCTTCTTCAACATTCATTCCACCTCACACCAAGTATACTGCCTTTCTATCATTCGAACCATGGACGTACCTGCATGAGCGCTACCTATCGACTTGGCTCTGTTGCGGTCGAGCGTCATGGCTAGTACCTTGTTCCACAGCCTACTGCGCACCCATGGTTTCGAAGAAGAACAGCGATCCAGCATCCACCCACTAACCAGAAAACCTGAATCGTGAAGCTTCCAACCTACCGAGACCTTCTCTGGGAGCCACGTTTCTCCGACGGTAGCTAGTTGTGAAATCTTGAAGAATAGTCCTAATCATCCTAACATCACCCGTTTGAATGCGTTGGCGAATGTTGTTTAGGAAGCGCTCGCTTTCTTGAGGCGTAATACTGCCTTGTGGCAGCATGGCAACGGTGCTCGCAACCCAGTTTGCGACCTGTTCCGGCATGAGCTCGAAAAGATCCAGAAGCACACCGGAAGAATCTGCAAAACAGCCCTCGGGGAAGCTGTACATCATGCCCGTCATGATACGTTGAACAAGTTGACTGCCTGCACCCACAACAAGCTGCTTGACGCGGTCTCGTAGTTGTTGGGGTACTTCGTGACGCGTGTTGTCAAAGGTGGACGATGGTGACGAGTTGCGACCGTAGCCGAGCAGATCGCGCAAAAAGTGCAGTACTGCGATGATTGGATCTTCCTTTAGCAGCGTGAGAGAGCTACAGGCTGCAAGGAGGATGGTGTCCATGAGTTGAGACATGATAGACTCGGAGGGGAAGTAGAGCGCCATGTCAGCTGCTAGGCGGAAGTAATCCTCGATGAGATCTGGGAGCTCTTCTGGTGGCAGATCGCTTAGTATCCTCAGGAAAGTCTTTGCTTGCTGCTCATAGAACTGGTAGACATCGTTTGCCAGACTGGCATCTACATCGTCCACTCCTTGTGAGAACTCTCGTACTATCGATGCTGTTGCCCAAAGGAAGCACCCCTGCCTTGACTTGTCAAAGCCTTCGATCAGCTTTGTAGCAAGGTCTGGTAGGAGCGGGCGCATCGCGGTCCGATAAGAAAGGACCATGTACCGCCAGCACCGGCATACGCGCTCAAGAATGGGTATGCTTGCGTTGAAGTGTGTGATCATGTTTGCGAGAGTGGGGAAGATCTCCTGGCAATACTTGACGGCTGGATGCTCTTGACCAGGCGGGAGTTCTGGTCTAACCATCTCGAAGAATATGGTGAGCAGGTTAATCTTATCTGCGATGAGCTTTTGATCTGGTTCGTTCTTCGCTTGCTGTGCAAGCTCGATGAGATGCGCCATGACAGGGTCGAGATACAGCTTGAGTGATGGAAGAAGCTGATCGTTTGGAACCTTGGCGACGACTGATGCAACACCTTCTGTAATCTCTTCTTGACTGCTGATGGGTAGCTTATTCAGATTCTTTGCGTAAAACTGTTGCAACGGGCCGACGTAGTGAACGAGCAAGCTCGCGCAGTCGTTGCAAAAGAACTTGAACGAAAGTGCGGCAGCTCGAATGACATCCTTGGTGGAATGGTCGAAGGCTGCCATGATGTAGTCCAGTTGCATTTGTAGCGTATCGGGATGCTGAGCCGTCCATTCCGTGTACCTTCCCAAAGCCATCACGGCCTGAAAGCGCAGTTTGTGGTGATCAGGTATGCCTGCAATGAGTGGAATCAGACGAGGAAGCATGACGTTCTCGTCTGGGGGGACCATGCGACCCATAGCCCTGACAGCGAACAAAGGCGCTTCCAACTTTTGCCATTCTGGCACGCTGTTTGGTGTGGCTTGAGCACCGTATGTTTGCACCCATTGCTGGATGAGGTCATAGGGCTTCTGAAGACACTCAGTAACGCCCATAACCTCACAGCAATCCTTCAACACATCGCCCATCTGATGACGGAATTCGCGGAACTTCTCCTCTTGCTCGCGGTCACCCTCAAACAAATCCTTCTCGTCGCCACCTTCGGGCTTGGGGAATTCGAGATGGCCGATCATGATGTCGACGAGTTTGGCATAAATGTCTAAGCACTGGTTGCGTGCTTCGGCATATTTCTCGAGAGTCAGGTACTGCTTAAGGTCGTACCAGAACTTGAAAGTGTGCGAGATAGCATCCCTATCCTTGTCCAAAGCGGCTGTCGCAAGGATTGCCTGAACCAAGGCACGGAAATCTGTCGGCAGACGCGCAATGAGGATGACCCAAGACTCTCCAGCTTCGGCAAATATCCTAGCAATGCCCTTGAACTTCTCAGAGTCCTCCTCTTGTGCTGCCTCGGCAAGCTTCGTCTGGAGATTGATAACCTGGGGATAGAGAATCATGATGGAGTTCAGAGTCTCGTCAACATCTCTGGTTTCGGCGATAAGGGCGCTCATGCATTCCACTGCGGCCTCAAAAGGATCTTCTTGAGAGAGACCATCGATGATGATCTTCAGGAGGGGAGAGTTGATGATGGCGTCCAGGGGGATCTCGCGTATCCAGGAAGTGACGCAGTGGAGTAGTTGGGGATTTTGGGCGGCAGCGGCTACATAGAGTTAGTATTAGCAGGCTTTGGTAGAGTGGCACGGACGTACGTGAAGAGGTTCCATATCGGACGAGGAGTTCCAGGGCTTGCTGGGCGTTGTCGTCAATCAACTCAGCCGTCCTCATAGTCAACTCGTGTTCCTGACCACCACATATTAGACTATAACTCTGCTATCATGTGTCGACACCGCGGGGAATTGCCGTAGGCTGAGAATGGGACGCGGCTCGTTCGGACGTACTGTGAGTGCGATCTTACGTCCATGTGTGACTTCTTCGGGGAGAACGCGGAGAAAGTCCAGGACGCAAGGTAGCGTTGCTGGGTCGGAGCCGAGTGAGTTGACGACATCTTTGAGGACATCCTTCCACTCGGTCATCTGTATTGCGAGATTGGCCAAGCACACGCATAGCTGCAGGCGTATCGGCTTCGGTCCCGCATGGAATATGGCCAGGTTGCGCATGATGGACGCTCGCAGTTCTGGAAGCTGAGCGCGGGGTACTTGGTGGAGGTCGTATACGATCTGGCGCTATTAGAGAGGAACTCGTACAGAGGAGCAACAACTCACCTTGCCCTTTAAAGTGGTGACAGCAAAGAGCTTAGCTGCTGCATCTGCCGAGCTAGACTCCAGCATGGCCAGGGTGGTCGTCCACGCCTCTTGCTGCGCTCAAGTCAGCCCAACGTGCCCCTACGACCACGCACACGTACATACCGACTTCTGAAACTGCTCCAAGAACTGATGTGCCTGCTCTTTCTGTGCGCGATCCGCCGACGAGGCCATGGTGTTATGCGCCGCCAGCACAGGGTCGAAGACCTGCTGTCCGTTGGCAGCCATGTTGACGGGATTGGGGGGAGGGAGAGGGG